>JAQFZH010000615.1:0-29539 GCA_034695485.1 Entomobrya nivalis | reverse complement strand
CTACGTGACACTGACTATTATTAATTATATTGTAATGGAATCAGCGTTTTTGAATAAAGTCATAATAATAATAATATGTAGTAGAAATAATTATAAAAGATCAATCAAACGGAAAATTTCTTGATAAGATCTTACTTGCACATGCGGATTTTTAATTGTATTTTAACTTATCAATAGCTTACACTAAATGTTGCTTTCTAGTTTTGGTTGTACAATAATTGAAATAATATTTTCCTCCCTTATATGAAATTTATAAACAAACTTTTGAATTTGTTGAAGCAATTTTAGAACAAAAGACCAACATCTCGGGAAAATAGCAAAATCTTTTCCGAATTTTATTTCGGCACAAATTAATACAGCTAAGGAAACCAGCAAACCAAATCCAGGTATGAGGCATAGAACAATTAGTGCTGTTTTGGTTGTACCGGTTTCAGATTCATAAGTTTGGTTATATGACGCCATTAATCTCTTGCCATGAACATTGAGTTTTAAAACACGAGAATATTCAATGTACTTTTGCCACAACTCAAATACGCCAGCGTCGAAAAGATACCTTGCTCGAAGAACTAATTTAGATGGAAAGTATCCCACAAATTTATGTCCCCAGAACCCTTTTAGTATTTTGTCCTTGCTAAGAAAACTCGGTTTACCCATTTGTTTGAGAAGTGCATGGAACTTAATTGCATTTTGCCCTGGTAGTATGAATGCAGACTTGTTACACTTTTTCATATGGAAATTTAGAATGGTAGATAGGTTTTCCCATAAACCTTGTCCGTAATCTGGTAACATTGCAGAATTATTGATAATATTCCAGATTTTCGTTGGTATTTCATCTTTCAAGAAATTCAAACCAAGTTGAACCGTCCCGAGGGGCCGCAATAAGTCCATTAACTCTAACCAAAGTTGAGAAACGACTGGAAGTGCTTCGTGAGAGATGACAGAACCATGTTCTTTTTGTAGTTTTTCAAGCTCACTCACGTTATACCATGACGTATTAGCAATCTGATTCAAGTTATATCTTCTTGAGTAAGTGTTGAACTGATATTCTTCTAGAATTTTAAAAGTGTCGAAATGAATAAATGGAGGGTCTGCTGTTAGTCTCATTACATTTTCCCCTTTGTAAATTGTGCTTAAGTATAGCCAAGTTATTGGAACAAAGAAAACACAGGAGTAATACGCGTATGTAGAAGTTATGCTATTAGTCTGAAAAAGACTGTTGGATTGGTCTAGGATGGACCAGAACATGGACAACGTTACATCCAATAAACTTAAATGTCCTGAATAAATACGCTCCTTCATTGATTTTTTTAAAATATAAGAAACAAATAGGCATGTTGTTAAAATGAGTAACCACGTTGGCATATCGAAAGGGAAGACTAGTTCTATTAACTGTTTTGTCCAATGTATTCGGTCCCTATGGCAACTTACAAAGCTTATGTGATAACTGTAGGTTAGTAATCTCGGGTCTTGAAAAAAATATGGAGACTTAGAAAAGGTCCTCGTTATCATTGGACGAAATGCTGGATTAGTGTTCATCGTCGTTATTGTGCTACAAGCATCAATAGTTACGTTTTCCCATTTTTTTAAAAACTTTTCATGCTTATAAGAAAATGTTGTGTTTGCTGACTTAGGTAGTAGCAATGTGGCCAAGTATTCGTCAGCAGCAAAATCTAGCGTAACGAAATCGGATTCGACCGGAAACTTTTGGAGGTGCATTAGGAGAGCTATTCTATTTAATAAGCCTTCCCCATTTCTGAACGTAAGAAAAACTCGGACGGAGTGTGGACCAGGATTTAATTGCACATTTTCCCTGAGAATAATTTCAAGTTCATTTCTTGAAGTTGGAATAATTTTTGAGTGCAAAGAGATGGTTTTATGTGAATCACAGGGATCACAATATGGGCACAAAGTTTTGAGAAACGAAGACGGGTATTCCCAGATGAGTACGGTAACTGATAATCTGAACATTTCATAATCAAAGAAAAGCCCGGCAATCCATTTTTTGATATCGTTCTCACTTTCGCAGATTGAGTCTTCAGCCGAGTTGCAGATGAGAAGTGAGATCATTGGAACCGTATTCAAATAGTCCATCTTCCACTTCTGAGTTGCGATGGTATGCTCCAAGCTGATCGAAAAGGGAGTTTTCAGAACACTTTCCCAGAACTCGTGTCTCGTGTATATTTGTGGAGATTTTCGTTCAGTTGGTGGATCAAGATAAACGTTAGCTTCACATGCTTTGTTTTTGCTTGTTAGTTGAAATGATTCGGAGAGAGTGTTTTGTGCATAACCAAAGGCTATATAGTCTGGTGGTAAATTATCTTTCTGTGCTTTAACATTGTGGCAACTCGATGAGTTCTGCTTCTTTAATGCTGGATAAGCTGAGCCAAGTTCAAATGGAAATAGAAGTCGTTGCTCGCAATGAGATAAGTAGCGAATAAGCAGAATTGGTTCGATTACTACTTGATAGTCAATATTTGTTCCTTTAAAATTGATGACACGTATATTGCAGTCGGTAAATGAATTTAGGACGGCAAATTGCTGTGTTGAGTCTTTAAATGGCGTATCAAGCAACGCAATTGCAATGTAGTTTCCGAGATAATAATAAAATAAAATTAAACTATGAAATCCCCCGGTAAACTTAATTTGGAGCATTTTGAGGCGTAAAATAGAGTCGATTAAATTTTATTTTTAAGGTGAACGATAGGAGCACGAAATCAAGCAATGTAGCTATAGTGATTCTGAATAAAGCTGCTATACTGACCTTTACATAAAAAAATACAAGAGTTATGCACACAAGGATATCTGTTGAATCAGTTTTAAGTATGGCTAAAGTTCAAGTCTACAACTGTTCCTTATTTCGTTCTATCGGAATACATTGTAGTTGCAATACTACTCTGTGGTCTTACTACATTAGCGATAATCTGATGTGTAGATCTAAATACATTTGGGAAGCAAGCAGAAGTGCCAAGAGTAAATATTTCAGATAACTATAGGTTTATTTGTAGGAATCCTGTCAGTTAAGCTATTTCTGTATTCCAAGCAAAAAGTTATTCAATTTTGTCCAGAAGTTGTATCCTAGAGACGTCCAGAAACTAATCTAACGCTGGTTACCAAAAAAGCAATTATTTTGAGTATGTTTAACTACAAAATACAGTACAAAACTTGTGTTGTGACGCTCCTCCTTATTAATATTATTTTTACTACTCGGTAGCAAAGTAATTAGTTAAAAGTGCGAGCACAACACGAGCCGTGTGTATTGATTTATTACAGGAACAGAATAGCCAACACGATTGTAATAAGGTGCATGTCTTTTCCAGTAAAAACTTGGGTTTCCTGGTTTTTTGTGTAACCGTTACAACAACTCTGCGACAACTATAATTAAAACTACTGTTTTGCTGGGATTTGCGTTTAAAAATATAATTTTTATTGAATGATCCCGAGGTTGTTAAAGAATAGTAAAAGTTGGTTTTAAACTTGGAGGACTAGTGGCGCGCCAAAAAGTTCACAGCAGAATTTTTTTTATAGAAAAACTGGTTTCGTTTCCCAAAAACACAATTTTTTCAAACTGGCAACAGTCGTGAGTTGGTAAAGCGACAGCCAAGATGTCTTCTGATGTTTAAAAAAAATTATATGGCTAACGTTCAATAACCAATAGTTTTCAAATACAATTAAACAATAAAAAAATGTCAACTGGAATGATTATTTTCGTAGAAAGATATGTATCTTTGATTCTACGTCTAAAATTGCTTTTTGGGGAAATTCAAGACTCAATTAGTTTCATAAGTAAATAGAAGTATTGAATTGAACAGAATGTGTAGTAGATCGACGCTAGTTGAATACTGACGTGACGAGTGTAGCTTACTTGCTTGTATTATCTATAACAGAGAATACATACAATAAAAGTGGACTGAATAATTAAACATGTTATGTGAGCTCACATATCCTATTAATGTATGGAAAAAACGACAACCAACCGGGTCACTTCCTGGAAAAACCAATGATAAAATTTTAAGTAGAACAAATGGTTATTGGCAGGTTATTACATGATAGTGTATTGGAGCAGTGGATAAAAACAAAGCATAAAAAATGGAAAACAAGCTAGCTAATAACAAGTATATCTATTTATATGCGCACAAGTGGTTCGGATTATATAAAATGGCGTTGCAAGCATAGAAATATTTAGGTATGTATCTTTACTAAACGCGCACAAAGTAAGCATATTAATTATTCAACGATAAGCTTGTTTACGTCTTTTTATATGATTAAAGTGCCACCCTTTTCCTACCTTTACGGTAGACATACTTAACAAGCTTAGCTAAAACTTCTATGGTTTTAAATTTGTGTTGTAGTTAATCCAGCTAATATTGTCTGAATACTAGATAGAATAGGAGATATATTAGCACTATAACATAAAAACAAAATACATTACACTTCTCTATAGTGATTCACTATTAGTGAATTGTTTTTTTAAAACTTTTTTGTCATGTTATTTAAGTTTTATTTTACCACGCAGCATGGTTATAAAATGCCGACAAGTTGTCATAAACATCGTTTGGTGTTCGTATTCGCTACCATGCATGGGAAACCAGTCTACCAAATTTGCTATGGTGACGAAATTAGATGGACTCTATCTTTTTACAAGACACAAGCAACTAACACAAAGAAAACAGTCAATTTTGCTTACTGTATATATCTTGTTTTTGATTGGCTTTTATAGCTACTGCTATAGTGAGCCATCCGCTTTACCCAATTACACATTAGTTATATAAATAAAAGGATGTAACAGAACTACATGAACCAAGATGCTGACACGTCTTTAAACCAACCAGGAAAGGTACATTTGATTGTTATATGATTAATTTTTGGCAAAACTTATATGTTTGAGATATTGGTCATTGAAGATCTGCTTTCACGAGATCGTAAAATAGGTCTTGATTTCATCAAGGTATGGTATTGTATTAACAACGGTAACGACCGGTCAAATTTTTTGACCTCTACAAAAAACGAGGTTTGTCTTGCTAGTCATGCAATCCTGCCGAGTTTCATTATATTCCATTGCTTCGTTTGTGTAGAACACCATGTTGGAGTTGTAAACTTTGAAGCCTTTTTGGGATAAAGGGGTTTGGTTAGGTCAATTAAAAATCTACAAAACCATGTTTCTCAGTTTTGGCTATCTACAAACCAAATTTTAGCTCGCATTGTTGTGTTGAGTTTTTTTTACACTTTTGACCTATTTTTAGCCTGGGTAAACCGAAGTTGCAAACCAACAAACTCATTTAAGCGACGACGCATATGAAGAAAGGGATTATTGGGACGACAAATATTTAATGATCTTGAATTCATCGCGAGATTTAATTTTTTCAGAATTACAGGATTTAAATAAGGTTTCAAGTTTGAAGCAATAAAATCCTAACAAATTTATCCGTCGACCATTAACTAGTTATTTATTTTTATATGTATTCACAATAGTCGTTTAGTGAATCCACTTATTGAAGGGGATAGGCTTGGAAGTAGGGAACGTGATCAAAAGGAAGAATTTTACAAACTGAATAAAAAAAATTATTATGAGTAGTTTCATTCAATGTGATTAGGTGAATATTAAATTAAAATATTTAATGGAAAAAGGTTTTCCAGAAACTGTAATCAGCAATGAAATTGCATTTGTTGCTTTTTAGTGTTTCGTTGGCGAGATGCATGATACATTGTTGTATTTCACAGTCCGCTGACAGCTGAGTTTGTTTTGGTTTTGTACACGAGCAGAGCACACATATCAGCTCAGCTGTCAGCTTGCTTCTGTTTTTGTTGCATATATTGGTGTAGGCATTAGCTAGCCGTAAATATAAAGTGCCAAATGAATTATAGGTTGGAGGTCAAATTCAAAAATGTATTTAACTTTTATCTGGTTTAAATATAGAAAACATGAGGGATCATAATGATGATGTGGAGTTGTGCTTGGTGTGCTGTTCGAAAGTCGAAAGATCGAAAGAAAGTGACAAGCGACTGCATAAGAATTTACTAGTGATTTTTCTGTTGAAGAATGTGATGCAGGTTGGTAATGAGCAATTAGAGGAGAATTTAAAGTGTAATGGGAATCCTATTGATTGGATAAGGTTGTGTGAGGAATGTTGTCAATTAAGTAAACAAGCTTTGGAATTACACTGTCGAATTGTGAGAATAGATAGGGAACTTTGGTCTGTGCAAAAGTTAATTGTGGATAAAACAAAATCGTCATACTCATCCTCAATACCGGTAACTGTTGATCATCAAAATAATATTTGGGAGAGAACAAGGGCAATTGTGATCAACGGTGGGTAAACCTTGTATAATTACCTGTTTGCGTTTAAGTTTTTAAATATGTATATTGTTCAAAATTGAAAGTTCAAATTTGATTGTTGCATTTATTATGGTTTGACTTCTAAGTCTATAAATCTTGGCCAAAATTTCGGGTTTTTATGGTGTATTTACTTAACACGTGAAAGTGTATTTTGTGTATATGGGGCATCATGAGACAAAATACACTTTCACGTGTTAAGTAAATACACCATAAAAACCCGAAATTTTGGCCAAGATTTACAGACTTAGAAGTAGAATGTTTTTCTTTCAGTTTTTATACTTCAAGCGGCTGCTCAAAACACGAGCAACAAAAACATGCGAGCATCCCAAACCAGTATCCTTGCTCAATTTATGGAATGGCTTGGAACAGTGCTGTTTATTTACAGAAGCATATCTTACGAAAGCACAAAGTTCGACTAAATGGAAGCCAATTAACCAAACTAAAATCGACCAATGAAAATGATCTAAATTTAGAAAAAGGCCAAACACCTTTAACAGCTAAGGTTAAAGCTGAGCCAAAAATATACGAAAATTATTCTGATTTCGAAGAACCAGCTCATTCGGAGGGCGATGACGTTGAATGGGAGTTGGATAATGAAACTGAAGAAGATTAAAGATTGAGCAAGATTAAAGGTTAATGGAAAATTTAAATGCTCCTACTGCGACCAAGGTATAAATTCATACTACTGTTAATTATTTTTTTCACGAGCAAATATGTATGCATGAAAAAATTGTTGGTTTAATTTTTCAGTGTTTTCTACAAGCAGCGGTTGCTATCGACATGAGCGCGAAAATCATGCGAGTTTACCAGCTCAGTTTCCTTGTGAAATTTGTGACAAAGCTTGGAACACTAAAGATAATTTAAATAGACACAAGAGAGATGTACATCCAAACATTCCAAACCAATACCCCTGCCAACTTTGCGGAAAAAGTGGAATAGTTTGGCGTATTTACAGCGGCACATGAAACGAATACACAAAAATGGAAGCTCATCAATTAAACACACTCCAAAGAAAGTTAGGTTACGTGTCAATGGAAAAGTCAAGTGCTATTTACTTTTGCGACAAAATGTAAGTCATTAAAGTTAATAGTTTTTTTTGTTGCATGGTATTAGTTTTAATATGTAAGTGTTGATTTGTTTCAGTGTTTTCCAAAAGTGGTGGCTGCATCAGGCATGAAAATGAAAAGCATGCAAGTGTTCCTGCTCAGTTTCCTTGTGAAATATGAGGTAAAACTTGGAACAGTAAAGAGTATTTAATGAATCATAAGGCGAAAATGCACAAGATTAATGGACTTGCCAAGAAAAGTGGCACTCAGTCGACTGACGACAAGGGTTCCAAAATGGATAAGGTTTCTATAAACAAATCTTGGACGTCATCTTGATATGAAGCCAATGTCTCAGATGACTCCCTCATTTTCTCCGTAATTACCTTGACAACTGATCTGATCTGTTTGACAAGAAGTGAAACAGAATTCGGCTGAAATTCGGAGAAAATGAATTTTTTTGGGTGACATGAGATGGTCGAGTAAAAAGTATGTACTTGTTACCCGACTGCATCAATGGGGAGAATTGAAACAGAAATCGCCTGAAATTTGGAGAAAAATTTATTTTTGGGGTGTACTGAGACGGTCGGGTCTCATTGTCGGGTAAGTAGAATGTACTTGTTACCCGACTGCATTAATGGGGAGAAGTGAAACAGAAATCGCCTGAAATTTGGAGAAAAATGAATTTTTGGGGTGTACTGAGACGGTCGGGTCTCATTGTCGGGTAACTAGTTACCCGACCGCGGAGGGGTTTCTGGCAGTCGGGTAACTAGTTACCCGACCGCGGTCGGGTTTCTGGCAGTCGGGTAACTAGTTACCCGACCGTGGTCGGGTTAGTAGGAGTCGACGGTCGGGTTTCTAGTAGTCGGGTGTCGGGTAAGTAGTACTTGCCATTTATATTTCATAAACCTGTGACGAATTGTGGCTTGTTCAAAATCCATACTAATAATATATTGATCAGTTATTCAATTTTAATTATTAAAGAAAATCCAGGAAATCGAGAATATAATAATACCCAGCCCGATTATTTTCTTGATAACTCCTTAAGTTGTCTTGGTTGCTATCGTGATTCTGTCGTAACTAATAATTTGCAGTGGCAAGATTCTACTATTTAATGGACGGGTTAACTGGAAGGCTTCTACATTGAAAATCTGCTGAAAATTAAAAACAAATAAATTTTTAACCTTTAAACTAATATTTCTTATTATCTTGAAATGCACGTCTTTATACCAGCAGGATTTACTAACAAATATTGGTCAAATATGTCGGAACTTAAAATTGTAAGTTGATAGATTGAGTATATTTTGTTATTAAGCTGAATATTGTATATAAAAAGTTCTTGTCGAGCTAAGTGTTTTTAAATTTGTAAATTTTAAGCTGTAGCTTTAAAATAAGTTCGTTAATGCACTTTCCTGATCAACCTTTCAACCAACATGCCTGGCTTCATAATGGATTTAGTATATAATCTTTTTAACATAGGATCCGAGATAGTTAAGAAATCAACGTCCTATTAGTCAGTTGACCTAAAATGGATGTTTTTGATTTCTGTTGAGTAAACTGCCATGATACTGTGTTGTAAGGAAAGTTGATATAAAGAGCCAACAATAAAGAGAACCAATAAACTACGGAGAAGTGTGTCTTGCTTGGTTACATCATAGCGTAAAGCTCCCATATTTGCTAACGATTCTTTATATACTTGTAGTTGAACATGAAAGTGCAAACTACGAATAAAACACGTAAAAAATGGGCAAGCATGGTAAGCGCTCAAAGCAAACGTAACGAAAGGGCACCACTTTAATGACATTTGAAATTTTTGGCGAAAGAAGTGGTTACCTAAGTTTTAACGATGGTTCAAAATTATTTGCTTTATGTTGATAGGGAAATTTTTGTCGGTCCATCAATCTTATTTTCAATAAATTGATACAAAACGACAGCAATTTATATACATCCGTTTTAAAAAAGCAAATTATTTTGATAAATTAACCTAACAACCATTAGCTAACTATTTCTTTCGCCAAAATTGTCATTTAATATCAAAAGTAAGCATAGCGATGAATAATCGAAATGCTTACTTTGCGCCACTAATTAATATCCTTTATATAAACTCTTTAACTGGGTGAACTACCTGAATATTCTCATGTCCGCAACGCCAGTTGTCTAACATGAGGCTTTTGCTTGCTCATAAAAAATGTTTTGCAATTTTAATTTGCTTTTAATTTAACATTGTGTTGGTCGACATACTCATACATTAATACTTTAATACCTGAAATGTGTCTTCGTTTTAAATACTGCTTGAATACACGTATATCAAGCTGCCAATAACCTGATGTTCTAATACATTTTCTTGACATTTTCTATACATTACTAAGATATGCACGCGCAGACAACTTTTTTATTTGGAAAGACATACACTCTAATGCATTCTATGATAGTTTTAATAAGTGAGTAAGTTACACTCGCCCCGTCAGAGTCGAAATAGCGTCGGTCTGCTAAGCATTCTTCGTAACTCACTAGTTTTCATTTTACCAAGCCTTCCGTTTCACCGAAGAGCATTTGATGTTAGCATCTGTCATATTTAAGCTAGCAAATAAATGCAGTTCTCTGTGGACGTTTTCCAATTCTTAACACAATTGAGTCTGCAATTTGCTATGCACAAAATTTCCTGCTAAACTTAACTTAACACACACTTGTGAGCTTTCATTTTATTACAAGAGCGCAGAAGTTGGTATTGTGACGAAATACAAGCTAAGTCGTTATGTTGTGACAATACATATTCAAAAGTTTTATTTGCACATTATCATTGTATTTTTGCCACTGAAGAGGATTCAAGAGAATCGAAACTTAGAAATTTAGAAAATTACTTTTCTAAAAATATACTCGTTGTTCCCGTTATAACTTTATTATATAAATGTTTTGGTCACATTTTAAAAACAAGTTAGGCAAGACAGTATAAACTTCATCCAAACGAGATACTTTAATTCTTGATTGCCACAAACGAACGTTTAATGAACATTTATTATCAAATAGTTTTATAGTAGTGAATATAGCTTAAACCCAGCACTATTTAAAAATTTAAATTTCGAGCGAGAAAAAATTATATATCGAGCCCTCCAATCTGCAGCCCCTGAAAAATCCTAAAGATATTTTTTTTTAATTTTGTCTTGAATTATAGTTCAGAATCTTTAAGTATTGCAATATGTCTAAGTTCAGTGTCCAATATTACATTTCAATTTTATTTCTACTTAACAATGAAAAATGCTTTATATTTGCGACAAAAACCACCTCCATAAAACATCCTTTAGACCCAATCGACATCGTTAATGCATTTAATGGCTGTAATTTACGGGTGATAAATTTTAGAGGCTTAGATATAAACTTTGAAATTCTGAAGGAACCTGTTCTACTTTTTCGGTACTTATCCTACTGTGACCAAGACCACTTGTTTCCATTTGAACTAGGCTCTGCATACCCAGCAGTGAAATCTCAAAACTCATCTACGTGTCGTAATGGTATGGCTGATAAAGCAAGTCTACCTCCTGATCAAACAGGAATCACTTACGTGGGGCAAACTCTCTCTGAGTCTTTTCAACTCAGCAGTAAAAATAAGCTTTGTGAGGCTAATATTTATCTTGATCCCCCAATCGAACAAGATTATCCACAGATATACAGACGAGCTTGGTACTGGCATAACAATCATAACATCCCTTTTTTGATCAACTTGAATAAGGCCTCTGAAACTCAGAATAGTGTTCTAAACAATCCCTTTTTGACCCACTTGAGAAAAAACAGCGAAACTCAGAAGTGGAAGGTTGACTATTTGAATAATGTTCCATTGATCTCAGTTCTCATCTGCACCTCGAATATAGACTCAATCTGTGATAGTGACAATGACAATGATTTCAAAAAGTGGATTGCCGGTATTTTCTTTGATTATGAAATGTCAAGAATATCAGTTACGGTATTTATATGGGAATACTCGTCTATGGCCTTCAAAACATTATGTCCCTATTGTGATCCGTGTGATTCGTTTAAAATGATCTCCCCGCATACTAAAATGGTTCCGACTACTAACATTGAGCTTGAAATTATTCTTAAAGAAACCGAGCAGTTCAATTCGGATCTTTACTCAGTTCAAGTGCTACTTATAAAAGAGGTTTACGTTGAGGAAGATTTAAGAAACAGCATTGATGTCTTGAGATACATCCAAATGCATCCTGTAAGTTCTAATTATTTGGGTCCATGGTTTGCTGCTGACGAACACTTGACGTCATTGCTGTTACCTAAATCAGCAAACATTTCTTTTTTTTATGGGGACGGCAAATATCCCAAAAAATTGGGAAACGTGACTTGTGATGCTTGTAGCCCAAAAATAACAATAAGCACTCATCCAGCATTTCGTCCAATGATAATGTGGACCCATTCTAGCTCTCCAAGTTTTTTTCAAGACGCTCGGTTAGTAACCTACATTAGTCAACAAACTTTTGTAGCTTGTCATATGAAACAAATGCATTGGACAATTCAATTAAAAGAGTTGATTTCTTCTTTCGATATGCCAACGTGGTTTCTCATTTTGCTCGTTTGCATAACAGTTTCTTGGATTGCTATAACATCAGTTAAAGGGCATACTTATTTGGGAAACTTACTTGATGTAGCATTTTCCATGTTCTGGTCCATCCTAGACCAAGCTAACAGCATTTTTAAAACCAAGAACAAAACCTTAAATTGCTCGTTTTCCTATTGTGTTTTCTTTGTTCCAATTACGTGGCTGTTTTTGAGCACACTTTACAAAGGAGAAAATGTGACAAGACTTACAGCAGACCCTCCTCTTATCCAGTTCGACACATTTGAAATGCTAGAAGAATATAAATTTAACACTTACTCGCCTAGGTATAACTTGAAATCTTTCTGGAATTCTGGATTTTTTAACATGAGTGAACTTGTTAAACTACAAAACGAATTAGGGCCTATCATCACTCACGAAGCATATCCCGTCGTTTCTGTACTATGGTACAAGGTAATGGTCTGGTTACGGCCAATTGGGTCAGTCCGACTTGGATTGAATTTTTTGAAGGATGAAATACCAAAACAAATCTGGAAATACATCAATAACTCTGCAATGTTACCAGATCATGGACAAGATTTCAACGGAAACGTTTCCACCATTATCAATATTCATATGAAGATGTGCAACAAGTCTGCAATTATATTGTATAGGCAATTGGCAATTCAACTTCATACAGCCCTCAAACAAATGGGTAAACCGAGCTATCTTGGCAAGGACAAAATACTTGCGAGCTATTTGGGGTATAAATTCCGGGGATACTTTCCAGCGAAATTACTTGGTCGAACAAGGTATATTTTCGATGCTGGTCTATTTGAATGGTGGCAAAAGTACTTTGAGTACTCGTTCCTTTTAAAACTGAATGTGCATAAAGAGAGATTAATGGCTTTAGTTAACCAAAATGCTACAACTGAAATCCGTAAAAACAAAACAGCGGTAATTGTTCTGAGTCTCATACCTGGTTGTGGTTTACTTCTATCATTAATTGTATTTATTTTTGTTGAAATGTTTCCCGGAAACGTTTTAGGTTTCTTCCCAAGTTGTTTGAGTATTACTGTAAAAACGTTTCAATATATTCGAAAGTTTGTGTTCAAATTACATGTAGTGGAAGCAAATCTTGTATCGATTATTGTATATCCAAAGAGAGAGTAGTAGTATTGTTCAGTATTTAGTATGCGCTTGCTGGTGAGGTCATTCGAAGGCTTTTAGAAATATGGGGGTTATCACGTTGCAATACGGATTAAATCGCTGGTTATCAGAAATCCAAGGACTTTAATGGTTAACATGATAACCGTATTCAGATGAGCTTATGTGTGTGCTTTTGAGCAGCATCCAAACAATATTTGTGACAATAAAATGTGATGCCTACGGTATTGAAGAAAATCATTCACATCAACTTCAATTTGATATATTACAGAGTGTAAAATCTTGTATTGTCTTTTGCTTAATTTATACAATAAATTGAAGTATTTATATCATATCGTTTTAATAGTTTAATGAAATATCACCAAAACTTATTAAAATTTAACCCTTTGTGTCACTATATAATAGCTTTGCTACCAATAAAGATAAGAATAATGAAAGTTTTAAAGAGTCAAAAAAATGCTACCATATAAGGCAAGAGAAAATGTGGAAACCGTTAAAAAACTACTCACAATTCGTCTTAATATTTCAATATAGGCAATTCAAAGTCAAATTTAAAGCTTTTAATCATTTAAACTTTAGAAGCTTTGTGTAGTAGTAGTCCTTCTGGTTGACAGAGACCGTGAGCCTAAAAACCATGAAAAATTGGTACTTAAACTAGTATACTTAAACCAACCAAGTTATAAAGAAAAAAAAACAGAAATATTAAAGTTACCTCTTATTATACACTATTATACCCCATATTTTAAACAATATTAAATTTTGGACAAGCGGTCACTTTTAAAAGTTTGACCCCAACACTATTATATCGATTGGTGTAATGAAATTTTTAACTATTTAAAGTGTGGGAAAGTAACTTGGCTATTACTCCGGTGGAGGTCAACCAATTTGCGCTACAATCAATCGGAGGTACTCGGATTTCCCATTATACTAGATAAAAGTTTTATGTAAATCGGTTGAGCGGTTTGGGCAGAAGATAAGTGCTAAATTTTGGACGTTTATGACCCCCGGAAAAGAAATAGGTCAGATCAACTCAACCTTTGCGGAAACATATTTTTGCATATTTCTGTGGGGGACAACTCCGTTGTGTACACGCTTACCCTACTAGAACCGGTCATTGAACGACTTTGGTTACCAAAAAATGGTTGTTACGGTGGACAAAAAGGTCGAATCTAGCGAAGCTATATGATATGAAGTTCGTCCCCATCCCATATTTGTTTGTAGGGCATAACATCTACACGGTTGATTTTTTTGAAATGGTTCCTGAACAAAGTCGGCGATTGGGGCAAAAATGGACAACCCGCCCTAGCTCTTTTTTAAATATAAATTTCTGTCCACGTTTTTCTCACTCCAACTTCTTTAGTATGCTTTCTAGCAAAAAACTGATCACATCTTTGTTATCAGCGTAGTTCATGACCCCTATGTACATATCAACATGTTGACTTTCATGCGAGACACAAGCGTATTAATGTGCATATACCACCCTTACTCTACGCTATTACTAGGTTATCATTGCATGTAACAACTCCTTTCATTTATCCATTTCCATGACATGACCATACAAAAGAAATACTCTGTTTGATAATGTATGCATACTCAGACAAGTAATTATTCTCCCTCCGCCATATCATCAGAGCAATTTACAAATTCAGTCAGCATTCTATGTGCAAAAAATGCATGCACAAAAATATTTTATGTAGCATATTTCTGTAGAATATTGTTAAAAATTGTGAGTGAATCGGTTCAAATCGACTAATGCTGATGTACTTTACACGACTTTCATCAAGCCACGTCATAGTAGCTAGGGTATATGACCTCAGTAACTAAGTACAACAATCACGTATACTATAAGCTTGCTTTACAATATCCTGAAAATTACAATAAAACTCCTGTCTTACTTTTAGTTACTGTCTTACTCGTTTGGTTGAACCGTTCACTCTAACTCAGTTCAAATTTCGAAAATATTAAATTTAACTATTTACTCTTACTTAAATTTACTACCATCATGCATGCGTACAAGTTTAAAATAAAACATGCCAGAAAAAGTATTTAAGAGAACATATTTCTGTGGCCGGTAACAAGTAAGAAACAAGCCGGCCACAGATGCGTTCTCACATATTGCGGCGGTGGAATTATTAGTAACTTACTGCTGAATTATAAACGCCGTATATCCGTCACCTACCACGCTCGCTATATCCTTTGTATGATGGTATACCAATAGCAATACCTGCCCATACCCCTCCACTCTCCAGTTACTTACCCACTCCCTAACCTCTACCCTCCTTGTTCACTTACGCCCCCATCCACTTACCGGTCCTTGTCCGGTTTAAAGTTCACATAGTCTCTTGGTTTACTACATTTAGACACATATTTAGTTTAGGTTAGCCTTTTAGAGTTCCTAAATTGGTTTATCCTTTCCTTGATTGTTTCAAAGACTAAATAAAATAAGACTAAGAGTAGTATTAAAGCGTGCGTGAGAATTCATACGAATTGGTCGGTGACGCAAATTTTCAAAAATCCCGAGTGAACCTCAAACCCCTAGTGGCCATGCTTAGTAAATTTTAATTAAAGTAAATTGTAGTATATCCAATTCTACTAATTGATGATTGATACTACTACTACTGTAGTACCAAAACAAAATGTTACGAATTCCAATTCCAGTATTAAAATGGTACCTCCAACATCATTAAAATCGTGACATTTTCTAAATCATGATTTCCCATTCATCCCTTCATATTATTCATATAATTACTTAAGTTATGTTATAATTCCACCGCCGCAATATGTGAGAACGCATCTGTGGCCGGCTTGTTTCTTACTTGTTACCGGCCACAGAAATATGTTCTCTTAAATACTTTTTCTGGCATGTTTTTAGTAAAAGATATTTGCTCACCAAATTTGAGCTCATTGAGTCAAGTTTGAAAGTATTACCTTTGACCCGCCTTTGACCTCGAAAGATCGATTCGATCCAAGTCAATAGGGTTCCCCTTTATTACTATGTTTCTTTGTAGTTACTAAGTTTCAGGTAAATTGGTTGAACCGTGTGGACACTAGAGCGCAGACAGCCATATGTTTTGTTTCCATATGCACATGGATCATAGAAAGTTTGATCCTGAAACTTAATAATTGTTTGCTCATATGTTAGATTCTTGGATGGTCCTATTTTGCTTCTGTCAAACTATATCAAGCACGAATGAAAGAGGAAGTGGACATAGCCATTTTTAAACCCAAATGTCGCTTAATAACCTTCGGATCATCTTGTAAATTCAATTTAAAGGTCGGTAATAACAAAATTATGTCGAAAATCTAGTCACATTTTTCGGATAAAGTATTAAAGAACTTGACACCAAACGAATATTTTTAAACCCAAACGTCACTTAGTAGCCTTCGGATCATCTTGTAATTTCAATTTAAAGGTCGGTAATAACAAAATACTGTCGAAACGCTATTCACCTTTTCCGGATAAAGTATTCATTATTTTGACACCAAACGAGCTTTTTAAACCGAAACGTAACTTAATTGCCTTTGGATCATCTTGTAAAAACAGTTTAAATAACAAAATACTGTTGAAACTTGTTGTTGTCATTTCTGTTTTATGTTTGGATGCAAGTTACAGTAAATAATTTGTCGAACTGTTCACCATCGTAAGACGCATACCTGTTACAAACTTTCTTTCGAAGCCATTTTTGCGTATATTCTAGTCAATCCATTAGTTTTACTTTCGGCAGCATTTGCGGCAGCGCCATTAGCTTTTTCACAACATCCTCTGAAGCTAGTCTTTGTAGAAATAATATCCGGTTTGTGGTAAGGAATAATTACATTATATGATGGATCATGTTTTGTAGCAGCATTACTCAACTTTTTTATATTTGGTGAGCATTGAATCACATTTACAAGTAAACACGTTAATTTAAAGGATAAATATGCTTGTTCAAGCAACAGAGCCAAGTTTTCTCAAAGTTGTTATAAATACAGAATCGCACAAGTTTTGCTATGCTGCTGTAACATTGTATTTAGTTCATTCATGATAAATTTAGTGTTTATAGGAATTTTATATCCTTCCTGTGGTGCTTATTCGGCTTTCAAAATGTATGAAAAAGTGCACATAATTTTATATTTATGTGGACCTTCTTTAAGTCTAACTTGTTTTATAATTGCTAAACTGTTTAAAAAAATGTTTATTCACTTGTGTCAAAATTCGGAACATTTTAAACGGTTTTGGCTTACTAAAATACTATCTCCCAAAGAAAGCAGAGTAATATATTCACTGAAGCCGTTTGGGTTTCGGGTAGGCCCTTATGGAATTGTAAACAGAAAGCTGGGTTTCATACTTTGCGATGACATTATTCAGAACACAGTTTCTGCTCTATTGCTGGATTCATCTTAAGAATTTATTGTGGCTTATTTCCGGTTTTAAGTTAGGTAGTTCCCTCAAAGTGGATTTTATTTGGCTGTTTTATGGAGCAAAGCTCGCCCTCCATTAATTCATTATTCGTAATCTACATTAAGGTAGGTAGTGTAAGCATATATTAAGCAAGTTTTGTATCAAATTTTAAAAATTGGTAATTGGTAATAGTATTTGAAATGAATAAAATTTTATAAATTATAAAGGAATGCTCAAGAGTTTTAATTTTTATTAATTTCAGGTTTTAATGTAACCAACCTTTGAAATCTCTGTAACTTTTCATATCAATAATTGAGGTGTGTGTGGTATATCTATGTGAGAGATAATTAGTAAAATAATATCATGTTATGCTCTGCTATGGTGGTCTACAGGCAAAACATTAAGTCGATGCATTATATTCTATGTCTACGGGCGTTATCTATAAAGAGCAGAGGGTTTTATTTCTTGTAATCGTTAAGTAGTTAATGCATTGAAAGTGCAAGTTAAATTTAGACATGTTCGACTTATAAAATATCAATCGATTCATATGACGACAGTTCCTGGTGACTGTCGTCTCACATACTGTCCAATCAATTTATATCCTCATATCAATCGATCATTGCTTTCAAATATGTCTAGTCAGAATAGTTACGTATTTACTGTGGCTATTTGCATGCAACACAATTTGGTTATAAAATCTAAAATTGAAAATCAAGCAATTTCTCCTATATTCAATACTGGTTAACTACTTCCGCAAGTTTACATATCCCAAATAATGGTTTCGAAGGGTTTTTAGAATATTAAAAGAATTGGAGCAGCCCAAAGATAAAGTTACGTAAAAGTAATCAAATTCATCGATTATGAAACATTAGGAAATAATTGCAAAAAAATTCTGTGTTATTAGTTTTTTTTAAAGAAATATTTCAGGTTATTTTTCACTACTTTTTTAGTAATATACCATTGTGTGTTTTATAATATGAAGCTTCATAGCGTAGTTAACTCTTAGAAAGCTATAAGATAGACATGTAGACTTAAAAATTCCAAAAAAATAATTTCTTGTTTTTAAACATGCACATTTACTTTATCAAATACCAACATATATGTACAAATAAATCTAAAAAAACAAATCCTAACTAACTGCTGTAAGGGAATCAATATATAATATCTCATGTAAGCTCCTAAATTAGAATGGCAGGAAATTATCGTACTAACTAGAACAACGCTTTTCCCTAGTTTACGAATTTAATTTCTTTCGTCAAAAAGTCATGTATTTATCATCTAATCAGTAAAAGCATTCTATAAAAAATTTATCATCTAATTAGCAAAACCGTTTATAAAATAGTATATCATCTTATTAATTATGTTAAGACTCTAGTGTGGACTCTATGTTATAGGGCGTGGCGAAGCTTATATAACTTTAGGGTAAAAATGCAAGCAGGTTATTTGCATACAAAAAATCGGCACAAACCACTCTAAATTCTAACTGGTTTACTCAATAAAGCAAAATTACTCAATAAACTGAAAATGCTGCTTTGGGTTAAGTTTTATTGCGCAGCCTAAGAGTTAAAGCATCTAATTTTCCATCCAATTGATTGCTTTAAAAAAGAAGTAAATACGATTAACAAAACAGTTTATATAACCGGCCAGAAAAAGCGTCTGAAAAATTGGCCGGAAAAGAAATTCATACAATTAGGGAAAGAGTTTTTTTAGCCGGATCAAAATAATATTCTCTCTGTTTAAGTGCATATGTGAAGCTATTATGGTATTCTATATGATATATTTAGACAACTTTTGAAATACTTTTTCGAATATAATTCCTATACCGTAATATTAGCTTATATACATGTTTAAATTATCAAATATATTTTTAACTTTGTTTAAAACATGGGGCTAGATGACCTGCTCGACGATAAAATAAGTATTATTTTTAGAGCAACCTCATTGTTTTCATAACAGTTATTTTTCCCATAACTTCGACGGAATTAAAATGTTCTGAATATTAATATCCTTCTTTAAAGGGCTTTCAAGTAAACGTTAGATAAATTGTTTTTCTGAAAACTTGTAAATGTAGTTGATTAAAATCTATTTATATTTAAATGAGGGCAAGACGATTGCAATCGTAAGCGCTTTCAAGATTTGCAAAAAAATACTTCGTCCACTTTAGTGCATAAAAATATATCAACCGTAACAGAAACAATTTAAGCCGAAAACCCTAACTGACTTTTTGTACATCTAACCGTCATTCAACAACGACACTCAGCCTTTTTTGAACCAATATATTCTAGTTTTCAAAAAACTACTTATCGACATCATTTCAGGAAATCAAGACTAAAAAATCATTTTGGATTTAATTCAACTTACGTACCAAGTACAACTATCATTCGATCAATAAATTTTTGAGGTTCATAGTTTTGAAACCAAATATATGAAATTTTAAATAAAAGGATAATTTGAACCACATTTCTTTACAATTTCATTTAATAAAATAAATTTTATTCGAACAGAACTATCATCCCACAATCAATATCTAAAATTACAGTTTTCAGCAACTATATTTATATTTTGAAGTTTACCTAAAATAGCGTGGGTAACGTAAACCTAATTTTAAGGCTATTGGTTTCCTCGTTCTTATTAACTTCAGTGTTAGATTTTATAAATCAAGAATTAACTGGTTTTCGTAATTGCTAAAATGTTGCTTTCTGCTGTGTCATTCCGTGTTTTGTTTTATATTCAAAATTTCATTCCATTACCTTTCATGGTTGATGTAGGAAAAAACTATTTAGTAAAAAGACAGTTGGATTTCCAATCTTACAAGTTTAAATACCAAATCTTTTCAGAAATCACAATATTATTGGTGGGGCTTCCCATTGTTCTTGTACGGATGATTTGGCTGATAACTCACTGGAATTCGTATACATTCTTTCATGTCGACGAGTTTGTACTGTTTGGAATTGTTGGGTGCAGTATACTTATTTATCTCCCAGTATTTATTTTGTTTCACACAGAACCCAACTCTCTAATCAGCACAGTAAACAGTGCATCAAGATTGGGACTGTATATGAAGCAAGATGGGCAAATCCAAATATCTTCCAAATTTAGTTTCGAAGCAGTTCTTGCGTATATTCATTTAATTCCAGTTGTTTTCTTATCCGCAGCATTTGCGGCAGCTCCATTAGCTTTTTCCCAACATCCCATAAAACTAGTCTTAGGATCTAGCCTTTTTGTAGAAATATTATCTGGCATATGCTACGGAATATCTACATTATACGGTGGATTAAGTGTTTTGGGATTTTTTTTCCCAATTTTGATTTTTGGCGACCATGTAATCAAATTTACAAGCAAATTGGGCAATTGTACGTGCAAATATGCCTGTATAAGTAACAGTACAAGATTGTTCTCCAAAAATTGTTACAAATACAAAATTACACAAATTCTGCTCCACAGTGGCAATACTGTATTTAGTCCGTTCATGACAAACTATATGTTTATAGGAGTTTTATGGGCTTCGTGTAGTTCCTATTGGGCTATTAAAATGTATCAAAAGGTACACATCATTTTGTATTTGTGTGGACCTTCTTTGAGTGCTATTTGTTTTTTAGTGTCAATAGAGTTGACAAAAATGTTTGGTCAGACATACAAAAACTCGTTACTTTTTAAACGGTTTTGGCTTACCAAACCACTAAGCCCCAACGAAAGAAGAGTTGTACATTCTTTAAAGCCATGTGGGTTTCGGGTTGGTCCGTATGGAATTGTAACAGGAAAGCTTGGTTTACTACTTTGCGATGATATTATTCGCAATACTGTTTCTGCTCTTTTGGTGGACTCAACTTAGGAAATAATTGTGGTTTATTTCGTGAAAACATCTGTTGTCAGTAATTTTAAATAATTCAGAAATAAATTATTAAATTATAAGTTTAAATCAAACTTTTTCTAACCATTTTTCCAATATTTATAAATTTTTAACTACTTCCGCAAGTTTGTACACCTTACATAAATGTTCGTAATGGTTTCTTTATAATAAAACAATTTGATCCGCCCAAAGATCAAGTTACGCAAAAGTAATCTAGTTCATCGATTATTAAAAGTTAAGAAATATTTGCAAAATTTAGTCATCAGTTTTTTAATAGCAAACATTTAAAGTTATTATTCACTACTATTTATGTAATATAGCTGCTTATGTATTATACCATGAAGTTTTATAGCGTAAATCATTCATAGATATAGCTATTATGTAGATATGCAGACTTAAAATATTCAAAAATGTTTTTATGTTTGTCAACATACACGTTTGCTTTATCAAATCCCAATACATATGGATAAATAAATTTAAACATAACAAACCATTTTGTAAGGGGATCAATATATTTTAGGTAAGCTCCTCGATTAAAATACTTTCATGTCGAAAATACTTCGATCGATTAAAATACTTCTTTTACATAACCTGTTTGAAGCGAACACTGAAAATACATTTGATAAAAAATTAATAGTATCGTGTCTTAAACACTAGACAGTAATTATCTGAGGGAGTATAGAATCCTGGTAAATATATCCCTATGCAGTTGCAGGAAGCAAACTTAGTTGTACCAGAATTAAGGCATACATTAGGTGAATCTTTTCACAAAATTCATCTAGAAACATAGATTTGGCTTAAAGTAATCTTTTAAAACGACGTCCCAAGTCCATTCATTACATAATACATTACAATGCTCATATTAAAACGATTTCAAATGGTTTTCTAACTGCAAAACAAATTGCAACAAACGGTACCCAAGCCAATATAACATGAACAATATACTGCTATTATAAGAAAAGAACAATATTATACAGGGAAAAAGTCTAATTGGAAAAATGACGCTAAAGCTTATTTAAAATACAATTGATTTTTATTTCAATTTTTCGCTTGACTTTACTACACTCGTGATGCAAGTTTCCATAAAACGAAAACTGGTTTTGTTGCTGTAAAATCATTAAACCGACATTAGCCTGGCAACATTGTTTGCAATTCCTTCAATTTTAGCTTCGTAATTCTTAAAAGCAAAGTCTCAATTTTCTCAGTCTCAAGAAAAGCTTTTTCTAGCGATTCCAAAGCCACTCACACGGGAACTGAAAAAAATGTCTCTCAAGTAAGACGTCGAAAAATAGGTTTTCTGGGGTAAATTTTCGCGTAGATTACTGTTCTGAATTTATTTTTGTGTAAAACAAAGTTTTTAAGTTTAAATTTGTACCCGTCCTTGCTCCAACGCATGCGCGCAGTTAACCAGCAAAAAGCTGAGCTGACGCTCAGCCTCAGAAAAAAGAAGCAGTACGCGTCAGCTCAGCTGTTTACTTGTTTACCGCGCGCGTGCGTTGGAGCAAAGATGGCCAGACATTTAAACTTAAAAACTTTGTCTTACACAAAAATAAATTCAGAACAGTAAACTACGCGAAAATTTACCCCAGAAAACCTATTTTTCGACGTCTTACTTGAGAGACATTTTTTTCAGTTCCCGTGTGAGTGGCTTTGGAATCGCTAGAAAAAGCTTGTCTTGCCCTTATGAAATGAAATAATTGGAAACGCGGTCCTGCGTCATTGTTGGATTAGCCTTAAAAATATGAGTCCAATTTGAATGCATATTTTAAGGAAGCCTGATACCCCGGGGTCCTGGGCCAACTTGGTACGCTTTTAGGTCTAACATTGAGAGCGTAACTCATGGCACCGAAAATAACTTCAGGAATAGATAGACTCCCATTTAAAACATAAAATTCTTCTTTTATAATAAAAGTAAATTTTATTTGGAATAACTTAAATGTTCAAGTCCTTGTGTAACTTTGATGGCATAATTTTTCATGCATATCAGAATGTGAATGCTTAAAAACGCTATCAGCTTAATGTCCATGGATAAGTGGGATTGAAATTTAAAATATCATTTTCTTGCAGCTAAACATATTCGTTAAGTTATTACTTATTGTTATAATTGAAACTACGTTCTTAAAAATATATAGAGCAAAAACACTACTTGTCAATATCAATATGAAGTTTAGGGAAACTTTCGTATATTGTCATAAGCATAACGTTCTTGTTATAATATTTTCGCCTTAATATGGTTTTGAACTGAACAAAAAGCTATAAATATTATTACCCAGCTTTTTAGCTACTGTTACCTAAATTATTTTTTAGTAAAGTTCGCATATATTTTATCTATTTATATTTAAAAGACTGCAAAACGATTGTAGTCGTAAAACATCTCAACATTCGATATCACTTTCCCCTATATTGCAGTACGTCGATTTATTTTAATCGCAATAACGAAATCTGTAAGCTCGCGAAAATAGGTTAACCACAGCCGCCAGTTTATTTATCCACTATAATCGTTTCGAAGTTATTTCTAATTTTAAAACTGTTTTGCTCTCCTTGCTGAAAAAGTTAGGAAAAACAAACCGGTTCATGTAAGCCATATTTTTGCAATTTCTCTGTATTTAAACATAAACATCCACTTTATTGTTAATATTATCTGGTAAAATTATAATTTAAAAGGTAAGCGAAATGTTTAATGAGGAAATATTATTTCACTTTAGCTAACCTCTTGGACAAACTTATACTTCTTTTTTGTCTGGATAAAAAAGCTGTAAATATTAATACCCAACTTAAATAACCTGATAATAAATTGTTAGATAAACTGTTTTCAACATAACTTGGCGATATTCTTGATAGAATTCTATTTATAGTGGCTAAAATGTAAGACGATAATAATCTGAATACGTATACTCTCCTGGAAAACTTGGCCGTCTATTCATCCCGCAAATTTGGTATTGACACAACGTCAGCATACTTTACGTTCTAATTTCACAGAGTTCTAGTGGAAGCATATTATTCTCTCCCCTGAAGTTGTCTTCAGCCGATATCGTATTTCCATGAAATTTAAATGCAGAATATATTCGTAAAGTTTCTAGTAGTTTTAAAAGTGCAAACAAATTGCTGCAAATTTCTAAACTTGAACAGCACATGGCTTTTTGCAATGCACAAGTAATATTTTACTAATACTACTCTAATGGAACATAACAAGCGGAAACAATTCGCTTAAAAACAATTGGTGTTCGAATAAATTTGTAATTGAACTGACTTTAACCTAGCAACTTCATTAGCAACTCTTTCAATTTATTTTCGTAATTTGTCAAACCAACAATTAAATTTGTTTTCGTAGGTTAGAAATTTCTAAAATGCATTTTTCCGCAAGGATCTTTTCAATAGCTATTTGTTTTACAAAACTTTATGCAACTACCTTTCTTGATCAATACTGAGAGTTAAAATTTAGCATTCAAGCACTCGGCACCTGCAGCCTCATCTATTTTCATTCCGTCGTAATATTGTTATATGTATTTCTGAAGTGATAAAAGGTCTGATATCCTGCCAATGTACATTTTAAATATACAAGTTGTCGTTTTAAAAATACACTTGATGGGAAAAAAATTTCTACTTGGAGTCAACTCCTGAATAAAGAAAAATCATCATTGTGATTGTACAACCAAAGTTGTTAACTAAATGAAAAAAGCTATAAATATTAATATCTAGCTTACATTGCGTATTTTGATTATGTTCGATAAACCATTTCAATTTATAACTATTTTGTCGATTAAATTATAAATGCGAGACGATTACGATCGAAACACATACTCATGTTTGCAATATTTTCTCCTCACTTAAACTAACTCCTAACTAAACTCAACGACAAGTTAAAGTTAACCAAGTAATTTTATCTCTGCAGACCAAGAACGTTATATCGCCGAAAACTTTCCAAAACCAGGAAAACTAAAGCTACAATTTATTTACTTTTCAAAGGCAGCAAATACTAAAAGAACAATTTATGTTCGATTGTATAGTTCCCGTTTGGTCAGGATAAATTTTTAATTCGGACTAATATACAAGTCAGAAAATTCCTGTTTTACCGTTTAAGAATTCTTAAAAACTTTGAACAAGCAATATCATTTTAAACTCATTTTAGATTTAGATTGCTCCATTTTTAAAGCAGACTCGACTGATATTTTTTTTCGTGCAATACAATTTCTTACAATGCTACTTCCCACAGGATCCTTTCAAGTGCTTGATCTTATTCAATCTTTTGTACAACTACCGTTTGTGCTGAATGAGGAGAAAAACCGTTTGGAGAAAATTAAATCAAATTTTAAATCTAGCAAACTAATATGTAACATATTTTCGGAAATCTCTTTTATATTTGGTATTCTTCCAATCGGAACTACTTCTGTAATTTGGCTAATGTTTCACTGAAAATCATACACATTTAACAATATTGACGAGTTAGTCCTGTACGGCTTGATGACATGCTGCTCTTTAATTTATCTACCTGTCTATATTATATTTTACACGAAATCTGACTCTCTAATCTTAATAATGAACACGGCATGTAAGCTGGGCTTGGACTCGTAGCAAATTTATCACACAAATTCCGCCAGAACTCTCCTTAAAGTGACTTTTGCTTACAGTCTCGTAATTCCAGCATTTTTTGTATCGCTGGCATTTGCGGCAACACAATTTGCATCATCCACTCAAACCATTCGTTGGAAAAACTCTTAACAAAACCACCACCGTTAATTACCGTTAAAGTTTTGAGGTTAATATTATGAACCGTGTCGTATATTTGTAATTTGCCACGTCCAGTAAAAAACGCCCTACAAAAGTGTAAATAGTTTAACACATCCAGTGAACCTAATTTCTATTTAAATATTAGAATTTCCAACTGACTGTTAATTAATATTCATGTTTGTCAACTGGTTGCCCTACAACAATGCTACAAAAATTGCAAAAACATCAACAAAACCACCACTGTTAATTACAGTTAAAGCAAAAAAAATGTAGCGACAATTGTACCTTGTTACAGTGGTATGTGACTGCAGAAAACTAGACTCGAAAATAACTTACCATATACGAATTATGGCCGAATTTCCAAAATGGCACTATTAAAACTTTGGGACAGTGCAGGTTTAGACCATAATATATTTGTGTTCGCAAAACTCTAGCACACAATAAGCATAGCATTTCAAACTGACGGTTTGGGCATTTAACCTAGAGGCAACATTTCATGTATAGACAACAGCTGTAGGCTCGGCAGACCAACGTACAATGTGTCATGAAATTTGCAATTTTTACAAAAGTCAAGTTTTTTCAACCCGAGGCAAAATAATTAAATTTCAGCCGACCTATTTTGGCCTACTATGAGGCCTACTCAAAACCACAAGAATTTTGCTAAAATCACTAAACACAAAAAAATGCAAGTTAATTACAGATAAAAACACAAAAAATCGTTTGATTAAATTTTCAAAATTTCGATTTATGCAAGTGCTGGCTACTAAAGTTATCAGAAATGAATAAATTCTGTATGCAATTCGTATTTAGCGAAAAACAAGGTTGAATTGTATCACTTTAGTCGTCAAATCATGACGTTATTCGTTTTGTTGTAAAATGACCCAATTTATTTATGAAAAGATATATGATCAAATAATAAAAATATGAGTAGCATGCCAATCGAAAGCTCTCATCGAGTAGACAAACTTTTACTACACACACAAATACCAAATTTGATGTTAAATTGACATTTTTGAGAATTTAGTTCGATCCCTAACCGGGCTTCACTATAATTCCAAAACCCCAAATGAACATTTTTGTAATTCGGAACTTTAACATGTTGACATTTTTGTAAAGCAACAATTAACTCCTGGTCGAAATGTATTTTTTGCATATTTTCTCTCTTTCCATTTTGATAGATGACTATAATGATAGGTTTAAACCATGTTCAGTCTAGGCTCAAGCCCCAGTATTTAGCTACCTTGTTGTGCATCCCATTTTTGGAGTAAAAATACCCGTTTAAATCCCATGATTTACCTAATATCATAAACCCATGCCTAATAGAGCACAACAAAATGCACATTATTTTTAGCAAAGAAAAACGAGGCGCTTTCACGAGGCATCATTTATACACTACTTAACAATCATCTCAAATTGGCCATCCAATTTCCCACAAATATTACCCCAAATCTAATCGAATTTTACAATTTGACCCTTTTCGAATTCTTATTTTTCAATTTAAATATTTTTCTAATTCGAAACTTTTCTTGATTCCACATTTTAATACACTTCAAATATAATTTGCTTTTCCCCTATTTCTTCCTCATAATTACGGGAAAACACCCAAAAACTTGTAAACTATTATGTAAAATTTGGGTTTGAATTTCCTCCCATTTAACACTTAAAATCCACTCGAATTTTCCAATTCGACCTTTTTCGAAACGACTATTTTCTCATTTTAACATTTGTTATTCGAAACTTTTTTTTAATTCCACATTTTTGCAGTCCTTTAAATATAAATTGTTCTTTTCCAAATTTTACTCACTATTACGGGAAAACACGTTAAAACTTTTTTCAAATGTTGAAACTTTCAAAAAATCCACATTTTTTCATCCTACTGCCTCGAAACCAATTTTATTCTCTTCCTCACCAAAAATCATATTCTGTAAACGGTGGAAATCCCAAATCGGATCAAAGCTCTCGTCACTATTATATCTCAAATTTGACGGACTTTGGAAAATCACCTTGAAATCTTGGCAAATCCATGCATATCTCCAAAACTAATCCAATTACAAAGCTGTGCTTAGTCTCATTCGACTCGTCTCTTTAAACTGCATATTATAATACGCTGCGGTAATCTCGAATGTTATTCAAGAATAAAACTTGGTGTAAAAACAAATTTTAATTTAGTGTACAAGCACAACGTGAATCACATCTAACGGTGGACAGAAAATACATAAGCCCAAAAATGAAAAAAAAAATCTAGTGTGGCTACAATGAGCTTTTTACTTAGTTAAAAATCATTGTAAAGGTTTTTTGGAGCCCTGGAGACTAAAAAATTATCATAGCGGACCTTACCTTGAAATTTCCCAGTTTGCTTCCCATTCTACATAAATTCCCTGTATTTCCCATTATTACTTACCTTGGAAACATTTCGGCTATTCGAAGTGGGAAATAGGAAACACTGGTAATTATGAACAAGAGATGATTAATTTTTTAGCTTAGATGATGTTTTTAATTGTCCAGGCGTGCTATGCTAGTAATCTACGCTACTAAAATATAAGTGTAAAATTAGATTAAAATTTAACAAACGTCTATATTTAGGCTTCATATATGAGTATAGACTTTGACACATACAGATAAAACAAACATGTATTCGGATTTAGTAAAATATGTACTTAAAACACATCAATATTTTTGGAACAAATGAATATCTTTGTAAATGTGAAAGTCACAAAATAAATGGTACCTTTACATCATTTGTATAAAGAAACCTAAAAAACAAAAATGAAGCGTAAATTTATTAAAGGCCTAAGTTTAATTTACATTAAATCTAACAAAATAATAGTAGCAGTATTATGAACTGTATCATCAATAATTACAAGCCCAAGTACAGCCGTGCACATTCCGTATGGTCCCACCTGAAACCCGAACTTTCGACAAGCCTTCAGAACTTTTTGTTCACGTTTCCTTTTCAACCGTAACAACCAAAAAGCTTTAAAGTCTTTACTGTGCTGGTAAGGAATGTTTCCAAGATATGAAAGTAGTAATGCGTTTATTGCAGATATTATACCAATTGTAGGAAATAATATGTAAGTAAGCAAATTAATTTTGCCAAACATAGTTAATGTCATAGTATGGCAACACGACGCCAATAGAACCCCAACAAATAGAAGTACAACTATAAACTCTTCCATTGCTGCATTGAAAAGACCTATGAAGATTTCAGCAATTGCATACTTTTTAATATAATTACGCAGTGGCGAGTTTGGGCCTGCGTCACAAAGCATTCTTGTGTAGTATATGACATGTTCGAGTACCGCCATCATAAAGAAAATCAAAGATAACACTGTAAATGCACCGTACGTGGTAACAAAACCAAGAATGCCGGCTTCGAAAATTTTAACAATGTAGCTGGACCCGAATATAAGCTGCAGCGGAAGAAATGAGTAGGAAATAGGTGCCGCTAAAACGGGTATTGGCACTGAACAGTAACAGAAGGAAAATCCATAGATAC
>JAQFZH010000614.1:0-29554 GCA_034695485.1 Entomobrya nivalis | reverse complement strand
GCTTGTACTTTATGAAGGCAAACAACCTACAATAAAAGTGCTATGACACATTCGAAATAAGAATTAAATACACAACAGTCTTAAAGAAAGATTCACTGTTGATCTTTATTTTAATTTTAGAGCAGTAGAAGTTGTCTGATAAATTTTACTTGATCATTTAATGAACCATGTTTTAGTTAAACTGCATAATTATAAGCAATATTGCCTTTTAATTTCCGTAGAAGAATTTCTAATACAGGAGCAGTTGTGATCATCTCCCGCTATTCAATGTCGAGGAATGACTCAGCAACTTAAATTGAAGCGTCCGGTACAAGCATTTAAAAAAAGAAAATACTTTTATGAAGACATCATAAACAGGATTCAATTTATTTTCGGAAGACTTACACGTGTGCCATTGTCATTAAAATTATCTTAATTTTCATTATCAGCAGATATGTTTTCTACCGAACTCCGTTCTGGAAATGTAGTTTGATCACACCTTTAGCCAGTAATGTACGCCAGGCTTTATAGCCAGTAACCTTTAGCATTTCAATGAAAAATATTCGCAATATTCGAGCTGAGTGTAACATTAGGTATGTATTGTATTACCATTATGTTGTTCATTAAATGAACATGATCTTTAATATGTTTAGGTTATAATACCTCAAATGAAAAAATTATGCCGTTAATTTAATATGTATTTATTCAAAACAGACATCCTTTGACAAAATCACAATAGTTTATGACGATTATACGTTTATTTCTGGACAACTGATTCTTGTTTTTACCGTGACACTTATTTTTCTAATCTATTGTACAATTAGGCATAAATGCATAAATTATTTTGTAGGCAGAAATTTCATACGTCTGTGGTACGTAGTACGTACCAATCAGTAGGTTTTTGATATAGATGATAAACTAGAATATATTATCAAGACGGTAATGATTATGTATGTCAATTTCCAAGTTATGTCTGGAATAACTAGCTAGTTCCGTTTTGGGTTGATATAAATAAAAAGCAAAAAAGTGATGTGGGTATCATATTAACTCAACGTTTTGCCTTACAACAACTCAAAACTTGGTCCAGTGTAAAAGTAAATCAAACATTTTTTTAATCAGATATTTCAATTTTGTGCATTTTTAAATTTTGAGATATATTTTATTCGTGCATTTATTTTTCAACAGATTTATGGTAGCTGTTCAAAATAAAATGGCTCGTTTATTAGCATTGACGATTGCGATGGTTGTGCTAACTGCCGTGCTAGAAGAAAACTTGGTTTCCAGTCAATGCTGCAATAGTTCTCGGGGTTGGGGTCGTGGCGGTGGTACTTGTGGAGATGGGACTAGAGCCACACCCTGTTGTGGATATAGAAGATGTAATTTCTTCTGTTGCGCGTGTGGGGGAGGCTGCAGACGTCCACAAGGAAGAGCTTTATTTGAGATGCAGCCAGAAACTCTGCAAACTGATTCTTTTGACATGTTTGATTTAAATAAGGATGGATTCCAGGATATGGCGGAAGCATACAATATGAGTATGTCGTGTGGCAGAAATCTGACAGCTGGAGAGTTTCAAAGAGTATTTACACAATTTGATATTGATGGTGATGGCAAGTTAAGTTGGGTTGAGCTTAACGAAGAGTAAGTAAATTTCATACAAGCTGAGATTAAGGAAAATACGGAATTTAAATTAATAAATTGATAAATTATACGCGGAAAAGCCGTTTTATGTTCGATTCTATATTAAGACTTAGTTCTTAAAACTAAATTATAAATATTAATAAAACATTTTTAACTACGTGTGTTAAAATCCTAAAATAGTTCATCACATCATCTTTACTACGTGTAAACCTGTGTCGATTGATACTAGTTGATTGGAACTGGTTGCTGTTTACAACTAAGCTTCTGTTTCCTTTTCGTAAATTTCCAACTCTTTTAAACTAGTTTCCATTATATTACTACATTTATTTCTTAGGTGTGCTGCAAAATCCAAAACACTACTAATTGCTACAAAACCTGTAATAAATGCACTTTTAAAAGCCATACATATATGGTGGCAATATATTATAGTCTTTACAGCTATCCAAGAAAACTCGCTAACCTAACCAAAGAATAAATTAAGACTAGTGCTAATTGAGACTAATTGAGAATATAATGCTACATTGTTGGAAGCGGTACAATTCTGTTTCACATTGTAAAAAAATGTTTGTATGTTTTCACTTGAATATAACTTTGACGACAAGATATATAAAATCCGTGATTGTCCGTCGACTGACATCAAAACGGAATACGTAATTGAAGCTTCTGTCACAATATGTTTTACAAGCTAGGTCGCTCTGTCAGTACAACGAGAAATGATTGAAAAATACATTTTCTTGCACAGTTTTTGATGCTGAATAAGATAGCAATTATCGTTTTCCCGAATGCGCATGTTTGTTGAAGTCACCATTTACAGAAATGCTGGAAACCGCTAGCACAGTGACTGGGTCCAGGCCAAAATCTTCCGTTCTTAAGCATTAGTTTAAATGGTAACTTCAACAAACATGCGTGATCGGCAAAAATGAATATTGCTATCGTATTCAGTATGAAGAGTTGTGCAAGAAAATGTATTGTTCAATCAATTTCCTTTGTACCGACCCACCTTTTTAGACAAATGAGGTACGCATGAATAACAAAGGATTAGAGTCTTGATGTGCTCAGTTGTTACTTTGACGAAATAATACTGTAAAACCGTTTTTTGCAAACAAAATGTTCGTTAACTGAAAAGAGTACCGTACACATTAGTAGTTAGTAGTTTTTCACAAATTAATAGTTAAGCGGCCACTAGGCCATAGTTAAGAAGTAGTATAGATATGGACCTGCTGTGCGTGTAAGTCGATCTCTAGGACCCTGTCTTATAGGATAATTAGAGTAAAGTCTACAAGTATAGAAATTTTATGCAGGAAAATAACTTCGTAAAATGTATTCCCTAATTTTGTAACAGCATCAAGTTGGCAGTTTGAATGATTGCAAATTCTTGAATATTTAAAGGCGTTAATCGATCAAAGAAATTCAAGCCACCAAAGTAAATTTTCAAAACTGGACACGACTGGATCCACCTTTTGAACCAATTGTTATTTCTTAACTCATGCTTCCCGTTTATCTTCACGTGCATACCTTTAGAAAGATTGTACACGTTTGCAAGTATACCAAAACCAAAAATGATCAAGAAAAACACGCCTAGTTCACTCCAAGCGTACAATAAATTGTACCTAATCGAACCACCGGTATCCTTTCCAGAAAATAGTGAAATCGAGTTGTAAAGAGAAGCCGTTTGCAATGCGGTCAAGGATGGTATTGCAAAACCAATCTGAAGTGGAGAAAGGTTCAACCGATAAAGAATGGACAAGATTTGCAGTTGCCTGTGAAGTAAACCAAGTTTACTTAATTCGCTGGTTTTATCTTCGTGCATTTGCAATTGTTTTCTGTTAAAAAAATATATATAAGACAGCGTTTTTTAATCTAAAATATAAATATTAAAGAATCTCACTTTTGGAACTTTACAATGTTAACATGAAAACAATGTCCTTCGACAACATATTCCAAAGCCATTTGAAAACAGCATCCTCCAACTAATGGAGTTCAAGTAAAGCCTGTAACCATTGCGATTGCCAGCTTTGTCAAAACTTCTTCCAAGCTCCAACTTGGCTCCAGATAGTATCCAGGTTTTCCGGCTTCACATTGGCTGTTCATCCAGTATCCAAGATACGCCGGAAAACAGGGATTTCGAAAAATGTCCACAGTGAATAAAACTGGTATCATAATTCCGGTGCAAGTCACAAAATAACTCATGGTCCGAACAAACATGTCGAATGTACTTGACTTTTGTTTAGACTCTTCGTCTAACTGGTTTTCAGAATACTTTGAAAAATTTTTCTCAAGTTGAAGGAAAACATTGAAGAGTTCGATGACATCAGAAAGCAGGAAGTGATTCACAAATTGAGAGGAAAGGGACATCATCCAAACAGCATACATTGATATGTATACTGTGAGTGATGACCATAATTGACGCGTTTTGCCATTCTTGATATATTTGGACCAATGATAACATACAGTATAATATCGCTAGACTGAGTCGAATGCGGTGGTGGTGTAGGTTTCTTGGATTTTGTGCTTCTAGTTTATTCAAAGTCTGGATCCATTGCAATGGAAGTCCGCCAAACCAATTACAAATCCGTACATTTCGTTTAACGTCTTCAGCAAGACCGCCTTCGCCATTTAGTTTCATTGTTCAACCCTAAAGGGTAACAAATAAATTTGGGTTTTTTCGGAAATAAACTATTCGACGCTTTTGAACTGGTTTCAATTGACAAACTCTCAAAGATTCTATGTCTACGAGAATTAAGTCGGCTTTTTATATTTGTGGAAAGGCGCCGTATTGAATTTTTTCAAAGTATGGCTAATATCAACTGGAGGCCAATATCGAATTCATCTAATTTATAGAGCCTTCATGAAAACTTCTTTAAGCAGATGGGTAGCGTGATTACAAAAAAACAATTTATTTAAGGGCTGAATGCGAAGCGAGTATTTATTACTTGGGTTGTTATTATATAGGGTTTATTAAGATAAATACGACGTCAGGTTTACAACGGGAATTTATAATCTAATGAAGATAATTTGGGAAAACAATTAATAATTAGGACAACGTCCAATATTCTCTGTTTTGATGGAACACTGCGAATGAACGTTGAACCAGGATTTATTAAACTAGATTATGAAAAAGCGTAACCTTTTTTTCCTCAGTTTTTAATAATTAAAGTAATGAAAGGTAGATTAAATGAGCAAGCAGTATATCAATATGGCTTTCTGAGTATTACATCAACGTTCTAACCAAAATACTGGCTTTTATAATCCACCCAATCGTTGGCGACTTCTCGACTACGCAAATGGTGAACAAATAGTTAGAAAAAAATACTAAATATTAAAAGCATCCAATGCGATGTTTTTTTTGGTTATATGTGTGTCCCAAGTAAATATATGTATTTTAAAACTAAGCTAGGCTGGTTGATTATCTTTGAATAAGAAATGCGCATAGGAATTTCCATGAACAAACAAAAAAATACTAAATTATTTTACAAAGTGTATGAGCACAGTACTAAAACCGTTGGTTAGAAAGCGTAAATATTACGACGGGGAAAATAGTTCGAAAAACACATGTGGCCAATACTACTGAACAGATTGAATATGAAAAATGACACATATTACAAAAATCAATATAAAAACCTAAACCGCAATATATAAATTTGATGTAAAAATTTTGCTCCGTCGATCAATCAATTAGTCGAAAATTAAGTGTTTGTACAATGACCTATTTTAACTTTTAGATCTTTTGAAATAAATGATCTTTCAGATAAATATTAGAAGTTCTCCACAAAAGGTGTTTATCTGTATATTGCGTACCATAACTGCATAAAAATATTTGCGGAGCGATTTTGTATACTGTGCATTGTATAATCAGCTGTGCTCGTTTGTAACTGCTCACAAAAATAAACAACTTTCAAAAATTCAGTACATGGCAACAAAATAGTACTGGAGTACATGACAACCAAGCTCCGAGCCGTTGTGTCCATGTTTATGCAAACAAACATGCCTCGGACTAGTATAAACTTATGAGGCTTGCATAAACCAGCTCAACCAATCAGAAGCCAGAATAGATATGCAGCTCATAAAATATGAGGTGTATATCTTATGAGGGCAATATGAGCCCCCTCATAAACTTGTGTGGAGAACCTCTATTATTTAAATGTTCTTGAATTGAACCTTCACATAAAGCAAGTATATATTATCAACAAGATCAACTTAAAATATAAATAGATTTTATTAACCCTATCTTCAATTGGGAAGCAGTAATACTAAAATGTTGTACACAATCAAAACCCGATTCACTTTAAGTGGCAATTTTTTTTGGAATGATCCACATCATTTGACGATAAGATTTGCTTCAATGAACTATTACGAGTTACGCCTTTCGAGCCCAATTTTTCACTTAGGCAAACAACGAACTCGAAAGGGATAATTTTCTGCAATAATGATTTGTATTCAGTTAAATGCATTTAAGTAAACCCTTATGGATTTTTTCTCAAAGTATTTAGTCGGGTTTAACCCACTTGAGTTACTTTTCCTCGAATTTTTCGTACTACGTCTGTATTCCTAACATGGTATACATATGTTTAGTTTCATCTCGACTAAAACCTACTAGTCGCCGTTCTATCAATTTCCAAATTTATTATAATGCTAAATTGTTACAAATCACAAACTAAGAACTCTATGGCTGATACAGCAAATTTAGTCTTTGACCTTTATAATAATTTTAGAGCAATAAAAATCGTTTGATATAGTTTACTTGCTCACCCAATGAATCATGATTAGCTAATTTGTAAAATCAAAAACAGTATTTCTGTTGAAATTCTGGAGAAGGGTTTCTCTGTTTCGGACATTTTGACCAAACACCCTCACAAAGTAGCATTTTTAATCATTTTCATCTATTCCATGAGTGGGACAGCAACATGGTTTGAAGTATCCGGTACAAGCATATAAAAAATCAAATACTTTTCGGGAGAATTGTTAAAAATGATTCACTTTATTTCTATAATACTTACATCTGTGCCATTATCATTAAAATTATCATATTTTCATTATCAGCAGAAATGTGTGAGACCGAGCTTGCTTCTGTTCCATACTACTATTGGAGCAAACTCAATAAAGAAACCAGCATTTTAGTTAGGTATATTTTGTTAGGACGTATACTTGAATTAGTGGAAATGTATTTTAATCACACAAGTAGCCAGTAATGTACGTCAGACTTTGTAGCCAGTAGCATCTTTAGCATTTCAATGAGTTACAAATTACAATTTGAGTCTACCATTATAAATGTAGTAGTCATATCTACCCTTTAAATCATGTTATAAAGCGTGAAATGAAGAACTGATGCCGTCATTAAAATATGTATTTATTCAAAACAAACATGATCAGATAAAACGATAATGGTTGGTATGACAATTACACCTTTTTTAACACATCAGATTGTGATGTTTTGACTACGGCAAAATTTAAATTTGATAACCTATTGGAGAAATATCAAAAGGAAGTTTTTGTAGCCGGAAATCTCATGCGTCCACGGGTTTACGTGTTACGAACCATTTTGTAGAATTTTGATTGCGAAAATATAATAAAATAATATATCCATAAATTCATGATAATGTTATATCCGGAACACAACTAGCTGACTTGCTGATTTCGTCTTGAACTAGTATAAATACAAGATTCAAAATTGGTTGGAGCATCATAATAACTCAACATTTTGCCCTACCACAACGAAACAATTGGTTATATGTAAGTAAGTTCAAAAATTTTACAAGTTCAACTAACTTTTTTAACGGTGACCATTCTGGAAAATTAAAATACAATTTTATCTGGTTTATTATTTTTATTAGATTTCTACAAGCTATACAAAACACTATGGCTCGTTTATTAGCCTTGACTGTTGCGCTGGCTGTGCTAATTGCTGTTCTAGAGGAAAAATTGGTTTCCAGTCAATGTTGCAATGGTTCTCGAGGTTGGGGTCGTGGCGGTGGTACTTGTAGAGATGGGACTAGAGCCACACCTTGCTGTGGATATAGAAGATGCAATTTCTTCTGTTGCGCTTGTGGAGGAGGCTGCAGACGTCCACAGGGAAGAGCTTTATTTGAGGTGCAGCCAGAGACTCAGCAAACTGATTCTTTTGATCAGTTTGACTTAAATAAGGATGGATTCCAGGATATAGCTGAAGCGTACAATATGAGTATGTCATGTGGCAGGAATCTGACTGCGGGAGAATTTCAAAGAGTATTTTCTCAGTTTGATATTGATGGTGATGGGAAGTTAAGTTGGGTCGAGCTTAACGAAGAGTAAGGAATCTAGTTTAAAATATGTCCTGTCAAGGCAAATTATGTTATCATGTGCAAATGTTGTCTGCTTATTCAATGATTTTTATCATTAATAAAATCATAATTTAAACATTTAAACCATTTATTTATTTATTCACGGGAAAAATTATCCTACACAGTGAAGTTACACGTCAGCAACACTGAAGATGGCACATAATTTTAACTAAAAGCCAAATGACAAACGAAATTTTGATAGAGAAGTTGAAAGGTAGAAAAAGAAGCGCACGCTGCCTTTAATTGGCGCTATGGAAATAAATTTAAGAAAATAAACACGCCAATGTCAACATTTGATAAATAAATATTTTTTTAATGCCAATTTTCATAAATTTATATGCATGCTTGTGTTTTTATATGAATAATTACAAGAAGAGAAATTTATCGGAATTATAGAAATTTGTCTAGCATTGGGACGCTCAAGATAGGTTTCATCCTTAATATTATCATTTTTGTAATAAGGATGGTGTCAGTTCGATAAGCAGTTACAACATAAAATAAGTTATGAAACTTACGCAAAATACTGTTAATTATAATATACATAAGTAAAATGTCTGGGTGCATTGTAAATGCAAATCGAAATCATTGATGAGATCATGATAATGGATCAGAAATGGAAAATATTTATGATTCACTTGTTATCTCAAGTAATGTTAATATATGTGAGTTATTGAAGTACTATAGGCATGTATAAATATGATTAAAAAACCTGTCGAGTGCTATATTTATCGGTAGCAATACTATACTTTATTAGTGTACCAAATTTTTACATCATTGAGGAAAGCAATACTGTTGTCTAAGGGCTGGTGCAATCCTTGCTAGACAATAACACTCGTAATTCTCTCTTAGCAGATCGTATGTTGGAACCGGACAACAGCACTCACATCCTGAGGAGGACTTTGAAAAAAAATAAGATAACGATTTTCAAGATTAACCCGATTTTGTACAAAGAGTTTTTTTAAAATATATTTAAAATAATATAAAATGTTTCTGTCATTTACATACCCGTTCACAGGCCTTTGGCCTGCTGAAGTTTGGGTTAAACGAGATTTTATGCAGTGGAACTTCAACTTTGCCTTCTTGTTGTTCCATTACGGTTCTTGCAAGGGTGCCTGCAGCTAGGCACAACGTAAGTAAAAGGATCTTCATGCTGATTTTTCTGGATGTTCTTAGGTTATTATTTGTTGAACAGGCAGTGGTGAACTGATGCGTTTGATCTAGTTTGAAAAGCTGTTATACTAATTTTCCAATGACAAGTTATCAAATACGGTTTTACATAGATCAGATACAACTTGATATTTCAGAAAGACACAAGTGGGGTTATGTCAATTTAAAAATAAATTCCTTAAACAAATTTTTAGTCACTGAGTAGCAGATTTGTAGTTACTGAGACACTTTTAATAGAAACTTCTAAAAATATGTAAGCTAAGTGTTTGATCATTTATTATCGTTTTTTTAAGAATTCGATTGCTTAATACATAATAACTAATTCACTAATACCTGCTGCCTCCAGCAACTTTAGTAGTCAATATATCTGAATATGGGCAAATAAATTCTGATGTGTCAGAAGTGTTTTTTTTTGTAAAAATATACGTAGTTAAATGTGCATAAAATATCTTCTTTGTGGAAGCAAAAAAGTTACATAGCTTGCGTTTCCCTTAAGTATTCTACAAAAATATTCTTAGGACATTTGAATAAGTGACTCGGTGCCGAGTAATTAAAAGCCATTGGAAACATTTTATCCAAACCCCTGTGCTCAATATACAATTATCTTATCTGAATAAATATTTATGATTGATTACCCGTCCCAATTAGTGGTTGTACATTTTAAGCAGAATGGTAATATATTTCGCTATACTCATTGTACTTCTTATCATCTTTCTAAGTGGAGCGGCTACCAAAATAAAACACTTTTTCAAAGTGAAACGTTACCAGATTAGGATTATATGTCAGGGACGTAGACCGGAAATTTACTGAAACATCTCTGTTTAATATTAAACCATTTACCTGAAAATAAGGTTAAACGAACCTTTCAGATAATTACGAGTAATTGGAATGATTGATTGATGGAATGAAAATGATGTAGGTTAATGATTGTATGCTTCAGACTGCTCAATATGATATTTGATTAAAGTTTTGCTGATTATTTTACGATAATAACGAAATCGGAACTTTGAATGTTAATTATATTTTTATTGTCTCCTTCAACAAAAGATGCAAAAACTAAGGCAACAGTATTTCTTCATTATTTTTAGTAAATGAGTAAATTTACTTTTTTATTGTTTTTAATTCAATCTTTACTAAAATTTATGTTGACGAAAGCTATTCAACTTCTTATACACATGCAGTTACACTTGAAATAATACTAATACATTCTTAACCAGATATGTAAGCACACATAAATAATTCATTGAAGCCTCTTTAGTAAAGGCAAAACGCTGTCCACACTTTATTGATAGTAGAAGTTGTGCTAACCACATTTTCCTTAAGTATTGACCAAATTTACCTTTACATCCATATCAGTGAAGGATCAGCAACGTATTTACTTTACCATGGGAGCGTATTTGTGCTACCGTAAATAAATCGATTATCACATTCTGGTATCACAATGTAGCTGAATTAGACTACAATGTAGCTGAATTCGACTACAATGTAGCTGATTTCAGCTACTGATCCTCCACTGAAATGACCAACCCACCTTTTATTTATTTCATTTTTTCATATAAAGACCCCTATGGGGTACCAGAATATTAAGCATTTAACATGACCAAAAAAATTCCATGTTCACTAAACCTTGGAACCTCAAATTTAAATTAGTCCGATTCCAAATTTTCAACAAACTCAACGTTTTTCAAAATTCAACCACGACACAATCCCGTCCATAAAAATTTCAATTCACATTTCATATTGTAATAAATCAATCTAAAGACACGCAAGAAAACTCAGTCAAGTATGGCTACAAAATTTGTTCAGCTACTTTAAAGCAATGCATCACATATTTGTCCATCTAAATCTGGAAAATGATCTGCAAAGCCAATTGCGTGTAATTCGATTTTGTGGAACATGTGTTGAACCAAATAACATGACTCACAAACTATCTTTTCTAGGTTCAGCTACCAACGGTATCCAAAATCAAATCAAATTATCCAGACGTTGTCATGCTTTGTGTGTGATCCACACCGTCTGAGCTTGTCTTGTGTTGGGTGGCGGTGTTGCCAAATAAACCAAACAACCCCGTCTTGTGTGAACCAGTAATACAAAGATAGGCGCAAAATAAATCTAAACGAAGGTAAGCGACTGGGATTCGTAGAAACGCAAGTACCAGTAGTAAAAATTTATTTAGTCTTACAAGCAGTCAGAATGATGATGCACTATTACGGAATGTGTGAAGCATGTAACCTTCACACATGCCATGCAAAGTAGCACATATTATTATGATGATGACTAAATGTGTTAAGATGATGAAATGTATAATTATTAATAAGGTCTGGCCACCAGAAGAGTCACATCTGTAATTGGAGTAATGATTGGCTATAAATAAAGTATACTAAATTCCCGGGAAATATTCCCGCTACCTAAATATATATTCCCCCAAACCATCCCCTTATTATCCGTAAATTTAGTACCTGATGCATTTCAGTTTTTTGTCTTTGTTGAGCAAGCAATTATACTTCGAGAATGAAGAACGTTAAAAAGCCATTCATATTATTGTTCAAATACAGACCCAAATTGACAAACCTACCTGTGTTATATTTATGACAGGAAATTGGTGCGATCTTCAAAGAGAAATAATTTTCAGGTTAACACTGCATTGAATCCTACACAAATATTTCACTTTCGTTCTATTTATTAGGATATGTACCTAGTAAAGTTATTAGGAGATCAAAACCAGTTAAAACTGCTGATTTGTAGGATCGATGAACAAATGTGGCAGCTGAAAGTTTAAAATTTAGTAGTGAGACAAATGATCTAATAGCGGAAGCGCCAAGTATGAGTAGTAATATAATTGTTATATTTATTTCGCTTTTGGCAGGATTGTGTGCAGGTTTGTTATCCATTATTATCGATTGTAATAGAAGTTTATTAAAAATATAAGATAGTTCAGGCATTAAATAGAGCCATTGCTCTTGTGAAGTAAACTAATCTATGGCGAAAACTCAACTGTAATTCAACGTCCTGCCATGTCTGCTTATGGAGCTTCTCCGTCATCGTTCTTCATCGTCGTCCTGCTGGGCATTCTCTTTTGCCTTTTTATCTTTCTTTTTCTGTTTTTGCTGCAAATCAGAATTTAATAAAATCTTGTCAGTCGACTTGTTTACCATGATTTTGACGTACAACTTGAAAATAATACCTTTTTGTTGTAACGTCGCGCTTCATTAAAACCGGCAGCATCTGCCATAGTTGCCAATTCGAGTAATATTGTCACAGACAGTAGCAGTAAAACAAAAAGTCCAGCTTTCATTTTAATTCAGTTTTAAGTCGTCCTTAAATATCGGGGAATGAATTAGTCGATGTTTGGTAGCTACGAGAAAAAACCTGTTAACTAAATAATCAAATTTAATTTTAAGGAATATTCAGCTGATATTATTGTGCGTTGACCAACTTTTTAATCCGTTGAATTATTAAACGTCATACAGAAAATATTTGTGGGTTTTTAATACGGCAATAAATAAAGCAAAGCATACCTTTGTAGCAAATGTATATTTGCAAGATTGTTATTATTGATTTATCACCTATTATCTTATTGTGTTATTGTTAAAGCCTAAGTTTTAACTGTAAAGAATGCAGACAGATAAATTATAGCCAAATATCCCGTGATATAGATTGCTATGCTACGTTATATAACCAAACAAGTTTTGCTTCAGTCTAGTTTTATTAGATATGGTATAAAAGGATATCAATGGATTGTGATCAAGTGTTTTCCTTAGCTTGGGTTTCTAGCGCACTCGCCTCGGAAAGCAAGCTTCAGCAAGCAGTTGAGCAAAAAACTCGTATATGCATGCATGTTTAGCTACGACATAGCATCGCGCAGTAGCCCGGATTCCGGAGCGATTCCAAAGCTTAGGAAATGTCTTGATTGTGATGCTTAATGATATTGACCATATCTACGTAATATGGTTAGGATAAAAACGATGGTGTAAAACTATTGGAAAAATATGAGTAAATTAAACGAGCAGCGTAAACTACAAAATCTGAATAGTCCCAAAAATTTCAAGTATACAAAATGAACGTGTAAATTCCGCTTGTAGTTTTTTATAGATCATACAAGACAGGCAACAAAAGTCTAACCAGTCTGCATTAGCAAGCCACATTTACAATTGAGCAAACAGAAAGTCACGTTAGCTTACATGTGGTTCAACTCACATTTTGCAAGTCACATAAAATATCACGTTTTCTTGAAATATAATACTTTGTAGAGCTTTACATTGGCTATATAACTCCTTCTTGTTGAGCATTTTATTTTTCCATTGTTCTACACTGCTATGTGTAAGTTTTATTAGAACTTTATTTAATGTTAGAATAATTATTTCTGTGGTCGGTAGGTTATACATTTCAAAATATGTACAGAAAGGTTTCTAGTATTGGTTATTTTTAATAGAATTAAAAAAGAAACATGGGTTTGAATTATAATTTATTTCAAGCATAATTTTTGATTTAAAATGTTTAAAATTTATCCGTTCATTTTGATAGTACATAATGTTAAGTATAAAAAAATTGAGGTAGATAGTGACAAGAAAACGTAGAGGTTTAAAAACCTACTTATATCTTCTTTCTCTAATTTTAATTTCCAAACATACTATTCTAACACTTAGAAGAAAATAGATGAAAGAATTGCCAAGATTATAGACTTGCAGTTATAACACGACTAAATAAAAATTATCAAATTTAAATTTTAGCACATTGTGGAATATATCGCGTTTAAAAGTAAATTTAACTATGGCAGGGTCATGGTCTAAATCTCATACATTGTTTAACTATACTTAATATACACATGACAAAATAACGATTGATAATTTGTTTTTAACACATCAATTATAAAATTCAACTAGAAATTTAAATACAATTGATATCTAGCTTACTGCTTTACATTTAATGAGCAAATGCTACGTTCAAATTTAGTTTGTTGAACGTAATCAAACAGTAAATAAAAATATAGGAATTGGTATAAATACTCATTTTTACATTTACTTATTTTGAGAGAAAAATATCTTTCCGTTAACATAAAAACCCCTACGCACTCAAAAATAAAATACTGGAACAAGTTTATTTTAGGATTCCTTATTTAACTTATATGGTCTAATAAAAACTACTAAAAACAGGATTTATTTTAAATTGCCCAAGTAGCCCGGTCACTCTGTTTCAACCTACATCCAAAAAAATCCTTGTCTAGCTGAACTCAACTTTTCAACATGGCATCATTCCAGAAAGGTCACCAAACAAATTCCCTTATCAAACCAAACCCTTGGATAACCCCTCTATACAAAGTAGCTTTAAAAATGTACTCCAGAAGTTACGGACTATTGCCAAATTATGGCATTCAGTTTAAACTCTCTAAGGAAAACAATTTTCCTTTCATGTCGCCGCCGAAATTAACTTGGAAAATTTTAGTCTTGTACACATTCAACCTTACACAGTATCTACTTACCTTATATGCCTTAATTCATAAACACCTTTACATTAAACTACACCACAAAGCATATCAAACACTTGATGTGCTACAAACAGCTTTTCTACTTATGATAACAGTGTGGCGATTTCTGCTTTCCGATGTTTTACGTCGCAACTTTATTCTCGACAAAGAGTTCACTTTGTGTTTAAATAAATTGATTCTTACAAATACGAGTACAAACACAAGCCAAAGAATTACAAAAGACTATTCGGGATGGCTGCTAGTGTATCTGCAAATCGGTTTTTGGATATTTGGAATTCCAATACCTTTGGTTTTACGATATGCAAAAATTGATGCTTGGTACACAATATTTCAAGAATTGGGAATTAATCAGGAAACCTGGTTAAACTTCACATTTACATTTCTCTTATCAGCAGTTAGTGATATAAGTGTTGGTATGCGGGATATGTTGCCTGAGCTTCTACTAATCTTTGCACTTTTACATTCTGGAGAAGCGTACGTGACCTCAATACTGGAAGCCACGCAAAAAAGTCCTGATAGTCCTAAAGGCTTGCGTAGTTATATTTGTCTAATGATTATTTTTAAAAGGATGTCAATTGTTGAAAGCGTTATAGCTGGTTGCTATGTATTATTTAGTTTAATTATTCTGAGTATATTTAGCTGGATAACTGTTAATTGTTTTAGAATAGTGCCGCTTTTTATGGTGGCCATATTTGGTGCTGCTTTTATGGGAGGTTTGGGAATTGCATTGTTTCTAATTGGTTCATTTGGAAACTTGAGAGATGAAAGTGAGGATTTAATTAAATACAATGTAAAACGGTTTCGGAACGGCAGAAGTGGCGGTTGGGATGGATACATGAGAAAAATGTGGGTTGCACAACATCCTCTGCCTATTAACTGTGGACAACATTTTGCATTTAGTAAAGAAGCTTTGATGAGTTATATGGCCGTGTTAAGTGACATGATAACTAATGCATTGCTATTGATAAAAGTTTAAAGACAATTATAAATTATAATCTTAAATAAAGTATACTGGGTTAATTTCAAAAGCCGCTGTCTTACATATTTTGTAATCAATCGATTTTTTAAAACAAATACAATTAAACTCTAAAAAAGGTCGAGCTTTGTAGCTAGTATCGTGATGGCAACTTTAGGCAGGCTACGTTTCAAGTATTCTAATAAATTCTTTTTCGAAACTTTTAAAAATAAAGTTGTAGTCCAGCCACTACTTTGTTGTAAAAACCTTGAAATAACAGCTAAAATTTTTAATTCAATGACACATCAACCCTTTACTTGATGATATAATTTATCACATTTCCTTTCAAAAATCCCTTGGAAAAAATTGCATTGAATGACGAAAAAATAAATATTATTCAACGTCCTGCCATGTCTGCTTTGAGATCTTTTTTGTCAGCGTTTTTATCCTCTTTCCCATCCTCCTTTTGTGCCTTTTTCTGTTTCTTTTTCTGCAAATTTCAATTAACAAAAACTTTCTAGTTTTCTAATTTTGTTTGCCATAATTTCGAACCAAAAATTTAAAAAAATATACCTCGTGACGGTGGTGTCGCGCTATAGCTCCAGCATCTGTCATAGTTACTAGTTCGAATAAAATTGTCACGCAAACCAACAGCAAAATAAAAAGTTGTGCTTTCATTTTAATTCAGTTTTATGTACTTTGCCCTCACGTTTTTTTATTATTAAATGGTGGCCACAAAGCAGAACTAACCAATCAGATTTAGTTTCAAGATAATTTAAAAGACATTTCTGTCCGTCAACCCAATTTACTTGACGTGCAACTACAAAGCATCAAAACACCAAAATGTGTGGCTTTTATGTACTACAATTAATATCACAAAGCACCTACATAAATATTTTGAAGACTATTTTTATCACATATTATTTCATTGTCGTAGTTTTATTATAGTAATCATTATTAAACATTTTAAAGATGTTCTGTTCTTTTTTCAAGTTAACACACAAAATTTACATTAAAGTTAAATAACAACGCAATAAAGTGTTACAAAAAACAACAAAATTCCATAAAGCCTTATATCTGATGTACATTTGATTACAATGCTATTTTGATAAAAAAAATTGAAAAAGAAACTCGTATAATTTTTCGGAAAACAATTCAATTAATCTTTAAAATCTACCTTACATTTTGCACCTTCACTTAAATTAAAAGCAAAACATTTGTAACCACATCAGTCAAAACTCTCATCTAGTTCATTACAGCATCATGTGTAAATGGAAATATTTCTCCACAATTGATCGGAAGCGGTTGTTGGGCTGACCACATTTTCACAACAAAACTATTATTTCTTATGCCTTGAATCTTCAACAGTATTAAGCTAGTTTGTATAACATTTTCACTTTAACTTCTTAAACGTGCAGCAAACTCTATGCGTATCAAAAATAAATGCGTTTAGAAACGTCAAAAATAGAAAGATGGGAAGTACATGAAAACAGTTTACAGCTATTCAAAGCATCTTGGTTAGTGCAACCAAACTAAATACTATTGTGTATAGTGCGATGTTACTGGAAGCTGCTGAAATTCTATTTTACACTATTATCGGCTGCTTATATGCCTTAATTTGAATATACGGACGTACACATTCCCTAATTGAAGAAAGATGTCCATCAACTGACAAGAATACGGAATATGCAATTAAAACTTCAGTTACTGTATCCCGTAGACATATTAAGTCGTAGTAAACAATCGAAAGAATTAGAGAAACTGTCTAAACAATATAATCATTTAAAATGAATCCTAAAGTTTTGAATACTTCAAACCAGAAATCGCACCGCAAATATCGTAGAACAATTGGTATTATTATTCCAAAAAATGCTGAAAACGTAACGTTGTTTAGCAGAAGTAAACCTGGTATATCCTCCAAAATTTGGTTTGGTGTTCTCATTTGAGAATTTTCTAATGTCACTTTATTTACTCCATTGGGAAAATCCATCTTGTCTTGAAGAACTTCAACTCTTGCTAAAATGCAAACTATTATGAACCACACAACGAGTAAAAAGAGGTTTAACATTTCAAGGATATCTATAGCAGATAGTGGAGATTTTGGCCGGAGCATTTTTTTTCACGAGAGTAAAAATGCCCAAAATCATTACAAGTACGTTTATTATAGTAAAATAAATAGTGGATTTTCTGGGCCTTGCAAAATAAGGCAATCCACTGGGCGACACCACTATTCGTAAGCCGTAATGAGGGAATATATTGTATCTTGTTTGATATACTTTAAGTGACAATTTGTAAAAGGGTGTAATCAATGGATTTGGTGGTAAAATATATGCGCCCATACTTATGTTTTAAAGATTTGGTGATTTGGAATTAATTTTTGATGTAAAATTAAATCTTAGTTTATCAAATTTGAAGCAAAAATATGCAAAGCAGATTGAATGAAGATTTTTAAAAAAATTTAACCTCGACTGAAAAACGACTGAAAATTTTAACGTGTATTTCTGATTTAATACAAATGTTCCTTAAACTTTTTTTTTAAAAGAACGGCAAAGCAAGTTATTATTGTTGGATGTTTTAAATTCTGTTTTTTGCAAATTTACGGGTACATTCGGTTTTATAAAGGGAAGTAATGACTTACAGTTAACTTTATAAGCTGACTTGTACTACATATCAAAAGTAATTCAGGTTGGATTACAAGTTTTCCCCTTACTTTGCAAAAGCTACGGGGAATATCACGTTGCCTAAAAATGATACTTTGAAAGTGAGGTGCACTATGACAACGGCATTTCTTTGCCCATCCCATTTTATGTCTGAAAAAATAAAACATGTTGGATAACCCGCATAAATTAAATACTATATATTATTCGTTGCGCAATGTCACATGCCAATAGATTGTTTAGATCAACATCTCATTAGAAATATTACAAACCAGGGATCCATATCCAATGGTGATATTAATTTTTGTATTAAAAAATAGATTACTATGAATAAAAAGCTTGATCTATGTCATGCCTGCATTCACACAACCTAATCAAGAATTTGATATGAGGATGTAAATTCCACAGTAATTACTTATACACCAATAAACCTATGAGCCCACGTTGCCGTACATTTTATTGTGGAATTTAGTACTTAAACGACATAAACTTTTGATTATCTCTATTTTTCCGTAATAACTCATTGTAGTCTACAAAATTTATTAAACCTAAAATTTGTTTCAATCATATCTAAATTGATAGTCATCTTTACTCTAAAACAAGAATGTTATCAAGTTATAATCCTACCATATATCTTAGTCGTAAATCGTTAACTTCGTATTTGTATTCGGATTAACAAATACATTTATCCTTTTTGCTAAAAATAGTTATTAGTCGTAAAGCTGCAACAATGGAAGTTTAATTGCTAAACTAAAACTAAACTATGTCAATACTTAAATCAGGCTTTATTTCGTGCTTCCTTAATAGCAAAGTCATTAATGTTATTTTTTTTGGTACATGTTACTTCAACTAACTTTTTAAATAAATGAAATCAGAATAAAGCTATCCTTTTTCTAATCAACTACACCATTTCTTGAACAAAAATCATGTATATTTTCTTATTGCTCCTTGTAGCAGTAAGCCTACAAGGTTATAACAAATATTCTTTTATGTATTTAAAATATAAATATTTACAATTTGTTCTGAAAATCCTAAACTCACGGCAGATTAAGGCTGATTTAATATACCTGCTTATTTTTTTGTTTTTAGAGTCTACTCTTGTGGTTGCTTACCGCAGATGTCCTGCAGGCTTTAAGCCAGAATGCGTGCCACAGATCTATCAGAGTCTTCCAGAATATGAGGACCCTATGGCCGAAAATATGGCATGGTCATACCGAAGAAGACGCCCACCTACTTGGCCTACTTGCCCACCTGGATATTTCTGGAATGGTCATTTGGGAGCATGTGAGCCTATTAACGGATAAATTCAAGGGGTCGACCTTAAAATATTACGATTAGATTTTTTTTTGATTTTCCCGGCGAACGTATTATCTTTAACTCCATTAAAAAATGTCTACACCTTAATTAATAATAAAGAATTGGTAATCATATCACTCAACACTCTCATATAATTCATCAAAGCTTCTTTACTAAACGCAAACCGCTGTCCGCAGTTAATCGGCAGAGGTTGCTGCGCAATCCACATCCTTCTCATGTATCCATTGCAGTTTCCACTATAACCATTATAATTCCGCTTTCTGTTCCTTTGAATCAAATCAACACTTTGACATCTTAAGTCTCCAAATGAGCCCATTGGAAAAAGTGCGATTCCTAAGCCACCATAAACGCTGCCCCAAAGATTGCCACCACAAATAAAGGAACCAGTCTAAAGAAGTTAATTGTTATCCAGCCAAATAAACTTAGAATAAGACTACTAAATATGAGAAAGCATCCAGCAATATAACTTTTAATTAAGGACATTCTTTTGAAAATTATCGTCAAACAAATATAACTTTTCCAGCCACTATTCTTATTTGGATAACTCTTCGTTGCTGTTTGTATTGATGCCATGTGTGCCTTTCCTGACATGAGAAGTGCAAAAATTATTAGCAACTCAGCCAATATATCCCTTTGAAGTATACAGATGTCCTTAAATGCTGACCTGAAAAAGGAATGCATGAGGTTTGATTGAAGCCCAGCTCTTGGAATATTGCAAACTAGGGATCCATTTCTCCAAATCGCAAAACAAATGGTAAAGAGGTGCCAAATATCAATATGCCTATTTTTAGGTAAACCAGAGTACTGGTTCGATGAAAATAAGGTTTTATCCTCATTTCTGCACTAAAACGTGCATTTGTGTATACTTTGGCAATTCAGAAGCCTGAACAAGTTACAATAATTCGTTTTTTGGGTACTAGATTGCATAATGGTAATTCAAAGCTCTTCAAATACATCTTGGTTAGTATTTTTTAGACTTTAAAATACTACTTCTTTTTACTTGTAATCCTTTTAAACTTTGAAATTTAATTTTTCACTCCTTTTTTAACGTGTCCTGACGAAAATTGAAAATGTAAAATACCATAGTTATATTCGCTTAATTCCACTTATGAGGTGCTTCAGTGGATTTATAATTTTCTCCAAGAGTGATATACCAACATGAAAATATGAAATGATTAAAACATGAATATGTTAAAATTTGAATATTCAAGAAAGACCAAATAGTTCAACCTTAACTTAACTATAACGAAATACACATATTTTGCTCATGTTTTCATAAATAAACATACAAATTCGAACTTCTACAAAACTTAGTAAAACTCACAATATTTTTCTTAAACTTTGTGCATGAGTACGTCACAGTTATAAATTCCTTAATATTAAGGTATTTCCATTCTAAATCATTAACAAATGGTAAAACTACAATTTAACTGGAAGGTTTTATTTTATTGAATTGCGTTGATAAATTTAAATAAATCCAACTTAGATAATATCGTATTCCAATGAACTGTAATTCCAAACGTAAGAACATTAAATTTTGCAGTTTTGCTCCCTCAATTGTCTGAAGGTCTAATACGATTTTTTGTAAAGTGTTGTGTATTTTTGTTTGTATATTTCTATAAGAAAACTGATTTATATATTTTTTAAAGTTTAACTATTTATTTCCGTTCAATTATAACATTGACAACAATGCCTACTAACTTGTATCAAATACAAGTTTACATTTTAACACTTTTGGTGTGCAGTTCTTCCTACTCTAAAGAGTACACTTGGACATTGCGTCCAATAATGAAAGTTGTCCCTTCAAAATTTCCGATTCTACTTCTTGCAATGAAGAATATTTGCAAAGATTTTAATTTAACCTCTTTGCTTCCCACATGTAGTTCTTGTTTAGTTTTTGTTGCTTTATTTAATAAAATTGATTTACTACCACCAACATTGCCAATATTGATCGAACGGTTCTTACCAGTCGAAGGAATGTTAACATCGAGAAAATATATTGAAACCGTCCCACTGAATTTAGCTTTAATGGTGAAGAAACAAGGCAAGTTAGTTGTTTCAAATCGTAATCAATCTCAAGTCTGTTTGTCAAAGTTCTTAACCGTAGGAAACACAATATGCACACGAATTTTATTACAAAACTTTTCAATGGAAGTTCGGCCTTGGAACTTTGTGCAAAATGTACATTTGCTTCCCACAGAAAGCAACTGGAAGGACGGCCAATTGTGGCAACATGTCGAAGATGATCGCATGAAACATACACCCATGGATGTGCTGTGGATAGTGGTGTCGAAATTTGAATCCATCGGTTTACTTAATTGGGCAACTCGATACAAGAAAACCAAAAAAGTATATTATTTAATGCATGAAAATATAGTATTTATTGCGGTTAGCCTTGATATGAGAGAAAACAAACACTTTTTCGTGTTTCCTTCTTCAACTCCATTTTCCAAAGTTTTCAGGGGAAAACCATCAGATTTATCGATACTTCAACTTCAAGAAACTTTCGACACTGAACTTGTAAACACAGTTAAGATATCAAGCTGGTCTATTTTGGTTGCAAGTAGATTTAACTTTAAAAGTGTTTGCGATGAACTTGAACATTTTCACTCAGCAGTATTTCAGTTTGATTTAAAACCTCTCTTGGCTTGTATCCAAACGAAGGAAATGTGGAAAAGTATTTTGGGTAAAAACTTTCAACTTGTTGCAAAAGCGATTACCAGACCGCCATTTTCCGTAATCGTTGACTTTGCTGGTTTGGAAACCGATAGTATGGCCTTTTTCGTTTCACACTCCATAACACAAACAAAATTTATAGGTTGTGGGACTACATCTAATCAGCAAAAGGGATATTATCACATTATTGTTAAAAGCTTTCAACCTAAATTGTGGTTTTTAATGCTGATTATATTGGGAATTTTACTTCCGGTCAGTTTGGCTTTGATAGAAAAATCCCAAAATACTTCAACAATTTCACAGCTGTTTGTAACTGGAGCCTTGTTTGCGTTTTTGCAAAATATTCTCGAACAATCCACCCCATTTACGCCCAAACTCCTGATAAATCCATCGACTAAGATTATGGCAGGATTTGCATTGGTATCTATATTAGTACTTAGTAATGCTTACAAAAATGAAAACATGTTGGAATTAATGAAGCCAAAATTATTTCAACAGATGAAATTTTTTCATCAACTTTTAACCGCAAAGTATTCGATATATTCTCCTCCAAGCCATCTAAGGATTCATCCATCTTGTAATGGGAATTTTTTTTAGTGAACTGTTAAAATGCGTAAAGCAGGGCTTTAGGAATAACCATATAGTATCAAGTTATCAAAAAATCTTAAGTTTTAGTTCAAAACTTTTTATAGAAAACATTGAGTTTCACAGGAGCAATCATTCTTTACCGTTAAAATACCAGTATGTGTATAACAATTCAAAAGTTTGGATCCAGCCCGCATATGAAGCTGCAAATAAGATTAGGGCAACCCATCCACCGAACACGACTTCTACAGATATGAACAATACTACTTATACAGACTTGAACAACGTTGAAAGTGAAATTTTAATATTACGTGAATTAGAAAATTGTAACAATACTGCATTTATTGATAACGGTTACAAACTACAACAGTGGGAAATAATTTTAAAAGGTAAAGGAATAAAAAATATATCGTTTGGGAAAGAGATTTTGGTTGAACGTAAATTGGGATATGTAATTACAGGATGGACACCTGCATTTCTGATTAAACGAATACAAGGTGTTATTTCTTCTGGTATTTTAGAGTGGTGGAATAAATTTGTGTCAGATCACCTTGTAAAAATTCGTACAATTTCAGGTAGGTTTTGGCAAGGAAATGACTTGATGGTTAAATATCAAAAGGAAAAATTACTTAACGTTGACGAGCAAAATTCGAAAAATATTTCGGTCGTATTCTATTTGCTATTTCAATTGAGTATAATAACTGTGTTGGTATTTGTTAGTGAACTGTGATATTTTAGTAGATTTAAACTCCTTAAATATTCAAAGAAATTTGTTAAAGTCATTGTATATGTTGCCATGGTTTTATTTGAGAATTTTAAGTTGATGTTTAGGTTTTCCCTTCCTGTTAAAAGATATATATATCAAGAATCATAAATTACAAACCTACTATTCTTCAGTCAGTACATAAACCCAAATAATAGGAGTTAGATAGTTGTATGGACGTGTTGTTTAAATTTATGTATGCATGTATTGTCTTTAACTCAATTAAAAATTGTCTATACCTTAATTAACAATAAGCATTTGGTTATAACATGACTTAACACTCTCATATAATTCATTAAAGCTTCTTTACTAAACGCAAAACGCTGCCCACAGTTGATCGGCAGAGGATGTTGGGCAATCCACATTCTTCTCATGTATCCATTCCAGTCTCCACCATAACCATTACAATATAATTTTCTGTTACTTTGAATTAAATCAACACTTTTACATCTTAAATCTCCAAGGGATCCAATTAGAAAAAGTGTAATTCCTAAACCTTCCAGAAAAGCTGACCCAAAAATTGCTACAATAAATAAAGAAACTAAACTAAAACAATTAATTGTTATCCAGGAAAACATATTTAAAATAAAAATGCTAAGCATGACCAAGCATCCAGCAATACAATTGTCCATTACGGCCATCCTTTAAAAAATTATCATCAGACAAATATAGCTTTTCAAGCCACTACGGTTATTGGTATACCTCTTTGTTGCTGTTAGTATTGATGACATGTGTGCTTTTCCGGACATGAGAAGTGCAAATATCATAAGCAACTCAGCCAACATATCCCTTTGAAGTATACGGGTTGCGGCCCCATGCTCATCAACAATGATGCTCAAAGCGTTAATTCTGCTAAAAGTGCAACTTGCTATCAATGCAACTTGCCATTATACAATATGCCATCGGCACAACTTGCCATCAAACAATATGCCATCGCTACAATTTGCCATCAACACAACTTGCCAACAATGAAAGATGCTCACAATTAAATCGCCACAATAACAAGGAGCTCACAATCTAATATGCCATTATGAAGGGATTCGGGTAGCATCATAATAATATGTGTGGTGTTGATAAATATATGTTATGGAACACGAATTTGTTTCATTTTACACCACATACTCTACTAAGCATAAGCGCGTTTTTTATTTTTGTCTTTTTTTAAAGTTTTCTTACAATCAGGTGTAATTGGCTAAAAAATAGTTAATGACTCTATTCAAACATTATATAATTAACTCTTCAATGCATCAGAAAATGCATAATTTTAAATTTGATGTTTACATTATATCCAAGTCAAGTAATATATCTAAACTTTTTCATAAAATTCATGTAAACTAAACAGTCATGTGTCCTTGTGTAAAAACTTCACTAAAGCTCTAAGATACAAAGCTAACTTATTGATTGTTTTTGGCTTTTGACGTATATATGAAAACATGGTGCAATGTCACGTGATAGGAAACTAACATAAGGGGATAGATAATACATGTGTACAAAATATTTTTCGGTTTTTTTTTCTATTCTAATTTTTCAGAATTTAAAAAAAGTCATTTCTAAACTTACAAAAAATAAAAAATAAACTTTTTTACGATTGCCAAAAAATCGAATTTTTGGCAACTTTTTTAAAAATTTGCAAATTTTTTGCAAGTGCAATTTTACGTATATACATACTTTGTTACATCATTATACATAAGATGAGATCAAAACTAAACATTTAAACTTAAATTATAAGCAATCGAAGTTAAATATTCAACTACAGGTCTATTTGCATAATCTTCGGCTACAATTTTCAGTCTATCAGATGTTTCCTGACCCTTTTTCCGTTTTGGTTTAGGTGGTTCTCCGGAAAGGCTTTTCTCGATTTGCATCTCGTTAGAAGACTGCTCTTTTTTAATCGTGTCTATAAAATTCCATAATGAAGGATGCGATGCGCCAAGTCGAGTTTGAAAGCCTCTATGCCAACCTTCCACAGCATTATTGGTCCGTGCTTGGTTATCGATTACTCGTTGATAACAGTTCCACTCTTCAATTGAAAATCGTGGAGGCCTGGGTTTGCCCCTTCGATTTCCGCCAATCCAATTATCTTCTACGTAATCTACGAGTTCTTCCATGTTTGGTGAGCTAGCGTAGAAGTCATCAGAGGTCAAAATTTCGAAGGCTTCTTTTACAGCAGGTGTTGGCACAAAAGCAAGCGCAGTTAAACATTTAACTTTGAGGGCGTAATCAGGATCCTCGATATAGTTTCGGGCAACAACGGGTAACTGTTGGATTTTCCTCCAAAAACATTGTCCTAAGTGGAACAAGCAACCACTCTGTTCAGCATCCGGAAATGCGATTTTAAATGCATTTTTCGAAGCTAGTTCAAAGTCAGTCATGATTGTCCGGGGTTTAAGATTTGGGGCAAGGTTCTTTAAGGCGGTTAGCATTCGAACATACGTACATTCCCTTCGGTCAGGCATGAGCACAAATACACCGGGGATAACCTTGTTAAAACGAGTGAAGTGTATTGTGTAAAGCTGAAATTCAAATTCAAAATATTTAGGGTACATTCGAATATTTATGGACATAAAGTAAAATCGTGTCTCAAATACCTGATTGAACGGGTCAGGGGTCACTTTAAAGGTACCATCGGCAAACCAGTCCGAGGCGTGTTGCATGTGCTCAATATTTTTCATGGTGCCAAAAATTAAAATTCGTTCCAAGGATGGACCTGAGTCGTGTAATAAAAATTTGTCTTTCTTGATCGTATGTTGGTACTGATTTGGGATTTGTAGCGTGAGTAAGGATGTCGGGGTAGGCAAGGGAGTTGTTGGCTTTTACTCTGTCATCTCGAATTGTTCGTTTCATGGAACGCACGGCTGGTAACTTAACAGCGGCACTCATACTAATATTTTCGGTGTATTTCGCTATGATAACTTGCGGGTGATCAGATGTGGTTTCTGCTGCATGTTTTATTTCGGCTCTTATCTTTCTTACTTCAATTTCAGCAGAATCAGGAGTGTGATTGTGGTCATCGGGGCTGCTTACACTGACAATTTCGTTGTTGTCTGTAACAGCCCTACCACCGCAGTCCTCATGGCGTCTTAGGACACAGTACCAGATATTGCCCCCTTTCTTATTACGGTAATACCTGTACCCTCTGTGTACAAGATGGTCCGTTTTCTTACAACTTTTAACAAATTGAAATGGCATTTCGAAACTTTATTGTTTCCAAAATTCGAAAATGTTCTAATTATAAAAACCTCGTTAAATGATAGCTGTCAAATTTGTGAAAGAGAGTAAAGTTCAAAAAGCAAAATGGAACACAAATTTAAAGTTGATATTATTAACCAACCGGCTTAAAACGACTGATTTTTTATCAAAATCTAATATTAGAATGCCTGCTTGGGAATAACTTGCATTCGAAGGACACATTGCATTGGGGATTAAATCAAACCGACATAATCCCAAGGCATGTCCAAATGTTAAAGTAAATTAGTCATATCATTGTTTGATATAAACCACAGTGTAACGTCTTTAAATATACTTGCATTAACATTCGTATATATTATGATGTATGTAGTACTTTTCTTTGTGTAAATACTCAACCATTTAATGAATACAAAACTGATTGTTGTACAATGTACGTATTATCTTAATTTCTATATTTGGAATACTTGAACGACTTTAGAAGTACATTTAGACATCCAAAAAAATCTGAAAAAATACATACAAACCTTAGCACTCTACTGTGTGGATCATTAAACTTTCAAGTTATTTGCTTATTGTCTAACAGATTAACAGATTAAAGTTTCCATTTTAAGTTCATTTGCTTCATTTCGACTTCTACTACCATCGTACTCAAATTTCCTTTGGGAGTTTGGGATATTCCATCATAACATCAGCCAAGACTACAACCCAGTTCACTGCTTTAAGCTCAATTAAGTATTGTTGATTGAAAAATTGAACTATGACATATGTAATTTGACCTTTTAGCTAATTACATTATTGATGGCAAGTTGTTTGATGGCATATTGTATTGATGGCAAGTTGTATTGATGGCAAGTTGTATTGATGGCAAGTTGTGTTGATGGCAAATTGTAGCGATGGCATATTGTTTGATGGCAAGTTGTGCCGATGGCATATTGTTTAATGGCAAGTTTCATTGATGGCAAGTTGCACTTTTAGCAGAATTAACCCTTTGAGCATCATTGTTGTTGAGCATGGGGCCTGCACCAAAGTATACAGATATCCTGAAATGCTGACATTGAAAGGGAAAGCGTCCATAAAAACCAAGAGCGTTGGCTACCACTCACGTTAAGCCACATCTGTTGAAATATTACAAACCAGGGATCCCTTTCTCCAAATCGCAAAACAAATGGGAAGGGAGTCCCAAATATCCATATACCAATTTGTAGGTAAACGAGTAACCATCCCGAATAATCTTTTAAAGTGCTGATGCCTTTATTGGTGAATTTATTTGTTGTAATTACCGTGTTAAAGGGAAGAGCAATGGTTTTTCTTTCCATGAAAAAAGCAAAACGAGTTATGTCTGAGAGCAGGCCACCCCAAACTGTATTCATTATTAGGAAACTTATTTGGAGTATGTCCAATGAAACGTAAGTAAGTTTATGGGATTTTATATATTGATGTTTTTTTAAATAACGTGTATGTGGTAAGTATATGTTGAGAAATACTAAACGTGTAAAAAAGGTAGATTTTCCAAGTTAGTTTAGGGGGGCGGAAAGAAGGAAAATTGGTTGGTTTGGAGATTTTGAATTGTACTCCGAAGCCTGGAAGTCGCCCGTGAGTTTTTGAATACATTTTTAGGGCTAAATGATACAATGGAGTTATCCATGGCTGTGGAGTAATAGCAGAAGTGTGGCTTAGGTTAGTTTCAAATGATTCCATGTTCAAAGTATGTAGTACATTTGTTGGTGAGCTAAAACTGCTGACTAGCTCTGGCTTTTTATAGATTTATTGATAAACCCAGAAGCTTATTTCGAACAGTTTAAAAGAATCTATTGGGAATTTCAAAAGAATCAGGAAATTACTTTGCATTAGTTGGTATAGCCACAGTACCACAACTTGAGAACGATTTGGAAAGTAAACTTAGAAGTATACACAGCACGTAGGTTTTTCAAAGTAATGAGAAATAATAACAATTGGCGATTTTTAAAAGATTAAAGAAAGACAACTGCATGTTATGGTTTAGGTCAGAGCTTTTTATTTTTGAATGGTTTTAGTACTTAGTAACCTTGATTTAGCAATTTTTTAAATTTAAGCGATATGCCATAAAACCAGTAATTTAGTTGATGCAAAATGGTTTTTGTTTTAGAACAAGACTTTTCAAAAAAAAATTAAATCGGGTCTCATAAACGTCTTCATTTTACATAAACTTTGTTCAATTTGCGGTATAAGCTTAATTATTACATTAACCATTAAAGCATTTAAATATTCTAAATAGATTAAAAAATTGATCATATAATTGGTCCGATTGAGTTATGACCATTAGTTTTAACTAGTAATTGGACAATTCATAAAAAAACATTGTAAAATACGCTATATATCATTAAATTGGAAACCTCGAACGATTATTATAAATAAATTTGACATTTATGTGAAAGGAAAACAACGTGATTGAAAATAAGTCAATTGGTTGTAAATTTTGTAAGTGTTTAATAACAAAAATACCAGTATAATTGGATCAATTTTCAATATTGAAATGTTTTACCAGATTTCATTTACGTAATGTTTATTAAACGATTTAAAATGTTGTTTGTATGTAGTAATAACGACTGTATAATGCATAAAGAAAACAACTACAATATGTTTGAGAGTAGTCGTGATGAAATTAAGAAGAGCTTTACTGATAAATTGGATGTTGATACTTTCCATGTATATACAAGCATTATTTACATAGGTATTCATATGATATATGGTATGCATGTATTCGTCTACGTTAAGCCTGCATGGGAGTTCTATTTATATCCACAGGAGACGAGGACCAACACCAAAATTCTTCATCGTTTTTGTATA
>JAQFZH010000613.1:0-29557 GCA_034695485.1 Entomobrya nivalis | reverse complement strand
TCGGGTTTAAAATCGCACCCGACTGTCAGAACGATGAATCTGTCGGGTTTAAAATCGAACCCGACTGTCTGAACGATGAATCTGTCGGGTTTAAAATCGAACCCGATTGTCTGAACGATGAATCTCTCGGGTTTAAAATCAAACCCGACTGTCTGAATGATGATATTTTTGGGTTGGGTTTGAAATTGAACCCAAGTTTCTTAACGATGACCGTGTTAGTTGGATTAAATCAGGTTAGGTTAGGTTAGGTTAAAAATCAAGCCCAAGTATGTGTCTTAACGATAACTCTATTGTATTGGGTTGTGTAAGGTTAAAATCGAACCCAGCTGTCATAACGATGACTCTGTAGGGTTAGGTTAGGCTTCCAATGCAAGATGTATCGCATATTTAATTTTGAGCAGCTGCCATTGTTGGCATGTTGTGTTGATGGCATGTTGGCTGATGGCAAGTTGTATGATGGCAAGTTATATTGGTGGCAAGTTGCACTGATGGCAAGTCGTTTGGTGGCAAGTTGTACTGATGGCAAGATGAACTTTTAGCAAAATTTACCCTTTGAGCATCATTGTTGGTGAGCATGGGGCCGCAACCCATATTTTTTACCAGTCCTTAATTTTTATATGTAAACAGTTGAAGTTGTCGGTAGTACGTTCCTATGAAGTACGGCATATACATTTGATCACGTTTACCCAAAGTCAATAAGACGAACCGCTTCAAATTATCCCTAAGCTCTTTATAAACGTCAATCGAAATTTCTGTGGTCAAAGTAGAAATCAGAGTACCATGTTCAGAATTTTAATTTAAATTAGAATACCAATTAAACTAAGTAGGATCATTAAGGGGTGCAACTTATGAAATGGATTTTTAAAATACATGTTAATATTAAAGTTTTATCTACAATGGGAATAAATAGAAGAAATCCTATGCCCATTGGGTTTTGCAACAATATTACAGCTAATAGCAATTAATCTTGATGGTGATAATTACCGGTGTGCGATTCCAAATTGACAAATATTGATTAGTTGTGCTAAATACACCCAGAAAATTATACATACGTTATGGCAAAGGAAATTAAATAGGTTGTGAGAGTGAGTTGTATAAATTATTTATTATTTTCCACGTGACTACTTTTGTACACACAACCTTGTTTATAAACTAAAGTTTAAATTTACGTCATATGATTAGTATGTCAACTATTTTCCATCGATACAAAATTTATATATTTATTTATTACATGGCATAACATATTGACAGTTTTAGAGGGATTAATTAGATTGTGAAAATAAGATTATGTTACGAAATTACAATAAGGCTGCTTTACTCTACAGTATTAATACAGCCTTTGAATATTATATAAACACCAAATAAAGGAGTATTCACTTCGGAAATGAATTAATTGCACGGTGTAAGCATTTTAAATATTTATCCACATTCTGGATTAAATCTCTCCTTATAACCAAATATCTACCATTTTCTTACCTTTCCTTTGGGCAAGCTTAACAAACTAAGCCACATAAAACATTTATTATTTGAAATTTGTTGGAATATATTTGACTGTTGTTGTCGTAACTATAGCAAGCATATAAGCAAATACATACCAATAATATATACGTGAAAAATATCACACTTTTTGTTAGATATTTTTCTTTAATTGATTTTGTAATAACTTTACTCTGACACGCAGTGTGTTAACAAAAAATGTTTGCGGAATTTAATCGCTAAGCATTACTGAACAAGCTTAAAATGTACATTTAAATTTAAATGCAAGCTTGATATGAAGCCACATCCGTCATTTGCTTTATACCTCTGGTTCAGTTTTTAGCAAAAGAAAAACTGTCCTTTGTAAAATAAAACGAATTAAGCCCGGACCCCGTTTTCTATCGATTTTGTGGAAGGGTCCAACCTTTAACACAATGGGACGACAACTTTTAACAAACTTTCTGAACGAGATAGCTCGCCCATCTTTCCTTTCAATCACATTTGGTCGTATCATTATTTTCGCAGATAACATAAGAGATCGGCTTGCAACATCAAACATAGCACATAAACTAACCAATTCAAAAATTAACATGACAAATACACTCATTTGAAGAAATATATTTAACAAGCTACGATATCTAATAAATGTGTAAGCTACAACAATAGCTGAAACAGATCCGTAGGATTCCACCACAGGCCAAAAGGTAGTTTGGAGACATTCGTTAACCAAAATTGTCAAAATTTGGATTTGACAGTAATATTTTTCCATTACGTAGTATCTATTACCTAAAAGGGACTCACGTTTATACACTATTAGTAAATCCAATAAATCCTTTAAATTTTTCCTAAGTTCGTTTACAGCGACAAACAGAATTGCTAAAACTAGCAAAGATAGTAAACACGCTGTGTACAATGTAGGTAATTTAATTAATACTATAAGTACTTTAACAAATGTACTATATATTTTACAATCAAAGTGTACATTTAAAATACATTGGCAAGTTTGTATTGATAAGTATATATCGACCATAGGAATAAATCCAAGAAAACATAAAAACATTGTTATTTGCCCAAACAGTATAAGAAAATATAGTAATATGTCATTAAACCCAGTTTTACGTGAGCGCAAATTGAGTTGCATTAATCCGTTTGGATTTATAACCATATTATTAAACAAGCAACAAAATTCGTTTGCACGATAATTAAATCCAATTCCATAAATTGCTGGAGCTGTAATTGCTAGAAACTCGAACCCGTAAAAAAGAACTCTTACAAAGTTTCCGTTTTGGTTTTGCAATAAACTGAAAATAAATTGAGTCGTTATCAAAATCAAATTAAATAAATGGAGTAAAAGTAATGCTGATTGTTTCGTAGATTTATATTTAAAAACATGGAAGATTTTCTTATCTTCATTAAATGAAAACGGAAACAAGCTTAGAGATATATAATGAAGAATTTTACTCAGGGTGATAATATTTTTAAGAGTTTTAGGCAACGACATGTTTTGCACTTGTTGTGGTATGGTTTATTAGGAACAACTGGCGAAGGCAAGCGTTATTGCTCTCTGATAAATATTTGAAGCCAAGGCTTACTATTATTGTTAAAGTAATGCGTAAAATATTACTCAGATAAACCTACTGTCAATCTGAATACAATAAGCCACTCCTTTTTACGATTTATAATATATTGTATGTGTCCAGAGATTTTTATGACACATTGACCATTATGTCAACCAAATATTTGTTTTTCATGTAGGTCATTCGAGATACACAATAATATTTTTGTTTTTAAAATTATACGTATTGACAAATACCCGTTTATATCTCTAAAAAGTATCATAGCTTAACAACAAAACTAGACTGATTCCTTACATTAAGTTAAACTTACTGCTACTCGAAGTAATGTCCCTCCCTTTTCCATCAAATCAAAAACTGTAAAACATCCAGATTTTGAGTATTTGATTGCCTTATTTAAACTTGCGAAATAAACAATTTTTTTCAGCCTTTGTAGCAAAAAGACGTAGGCTTTACGTGTCGAACGACACAAAGTTCGACTACTCCATCTGATCTTTTACATGTAGCATTATACAAGCTAAAGAGTTCATTTGCACGAGAACTGGAACCAATTCAACAACTTCCGTGAAACCGTTGGGATGTTATATATATGAGATATTTTAAGAGAATCTAGTGCTGGCGTTGGATTTGGATGAAAATGTACAATTACAGATCCTGTTCAAAAGAAAAAGAACTTGATGATTTTTTCAGCGAAAATATTTAGCTGACCAGAATCAACGTTCTTTCGAAGATGGATATAAAAAGCGACTGGTTTGATTACAAAAGCGACCAATTCTAAACTCAGCTTTGCTACGTAATTTATTGTTTTAAATATTATTAAATGATTCTTATCGTATTAGACAAACATGGCGTGTGTCAAATAATATTTAATAGCTTTCCATAATTCCATGTATAATATATTTCTCCTGGAATGCTCTGATATATACTTTAATAAATACTTTAGAGTAATTAAGAAATTTTCTAAAAGTTGTATAGATTTGATACGAGACAAAAATTTAATTAAGATTATTCTATAAAGTAGCTCGATTTTCAGAATTTGGGTAAAGTAAACAACTTGAGCAGTGACGCAAAGTCTGGAATAATTTTTTTAGACACGACATATTATAATAAAGCGATGACGGTTGTGTGAAAGCGTTTTTGGATAGAATAATATTCTACTCATTTGAAAATAATTTAATTTAATTAATATTTTATCTAACTGGTGAATTATATAACTGCGATAGAAGGTAACCCTTAAAATTATTTAAGAAATTCGACATATATATGTCATAATACCAATTATAAATAAGATACACATTACGCTGACGCTTACATATATTAATTAAAATTTATTGAAAGCAATCCAACATGTTTATAAATATGTATATTCCCCATGGTTTGTGACGTGGTATCAACTTGGTGTTTTTGCAAACAAAATCTTCAAAATAGTTACACAATAAACGGTGGCACATAGTTATTAAGGCGACTTTTTTTACAGTTTGAACCAACTTTGGTAATGGCGTCTCTTGTATATTGTAAATGTAAGCTTACAAATTCCAAAAAAATATCTTATCCCTGTTTAAAACGATTCCATCAATTTCGAGAATTTGAATTGAAGTTTTGTGAGACCAAATATTCCTTGGCTTGCTTGGCAACATTTTACATACTCTCTACTTTTTACAATGAAAAAAATTACGCTGCAAAACAAATCCAACAAATAACGACCACAGCTGCCTATCCATTTTATGAATCGATCCAACTCTAAGATAAATCGGACCACAACTTTTAACAAATTTCCGGAACCATTTGGGATCATCTCGCTGCAGCTCAGCTTTGCCAAGAACAAGGATGATTTTGGTCAAGATGCGCAACGACAGACTTCAAAAATCCAAAACAAAACAATTCACTCCAAAGTATTGTTTAGGTACTTAGCTGTTTACACAATGAGTTGATGAAATTTCAAATGTTAAATATCAACTAAGCAATATTAATTTACCTATGGCTTGGTAAAGTTTTAAGAAATCCAAAGTATATATTATTCTTCCTAACCTACAATAAGGTATTATGCATATTATTAATGTTTATTCTAAGGAAAAAATCTCTATCTATATGTGCAATAAAGTCGCAAGTACTATTTACTGGACAAGTTTAAAATCAATAATACCCGTCATCTTAATTTACTTTCAAAATTTCTGAATCAGTTTTCAACAAAAGAAAAACTGTTCGCTGCAAAACAAAACGAACTAATCCTGGACCCCGTTTTCTATCAATTTTATGAAATGGTCCTACCCTTAACACAATAGGGCGACAACTTTTAGCAAACTTTCTAAAACGAATAGTGCGCTCATCCTTCCTCGCACTCAAATTTGTCAGTTTTATTATTTTTGCCGAGATTATGATAGATCGGCTTGCAACATCAAACATAGCACATGCACTAACCAATTCAAAAAATAACATAGCAAATACACTCATTTGAAGAAAAATATTTAACATATGTCTATACCTAATAAATGTATAAGCTTCAATAATAATTGTAGCTGCACCGTAGAATTCCACCAACGGCCAAAAATGGGTTTGGAGACATTCGTTTACCAAAATGTTTAAAATTTGGATTTGGCTGTAGTATCTTTCCAATATATAGCACATATTTCCTAAACGAAATCTTCGTTTGTACAATATTAAAAACAGCAAATTTTTCAGTCTGTTTCTTATTTCGTGCACAAAGACGAACAAAATTGGTAGCGTTAGCAGAGCTGATAAACACGCCGTGTATAATGTAGGTAGTTTTATTAGTATACTCAGCACACTGAGTATAATACAAGCTATTTTACCGGGAATACTTGAAATATAAATACTGTAACTATTTTGTATTGTTAAAAATGTATCCACAGAAGGAAAAAATACAAGAAAACACACACAAATTGTTATTTGTCCAAACAATATAAAAGCAAATAGAAACATGTTGTTATTCCGGCTTCGAATATGTTTTCCGGAAGTCTTATGAAATACTCCGGATGGCTTTTTAACTATTATGTTGAGTAAGCAACAAAATTCAGTCGCACGATTACGAAATCCAAAAACATAATTTGCTGCACCTGTCACTAGTAGAAGCTCAAAACCATAAAACAATGTTGGAACATAATTCCCGTGTTTGATTTGCAAAAAGTTAAAGATAAATTGAGTTGATATCAAAATTAAATTAAACAAATGTAGTACAAATATTGCAGATTGTTTCCAAGATTTTATTTTGATTACTTGAAAGGCTCCTTTGTTTTCATTAAAAGATAACAGAGACCAGCCTAAAGATGTTTTATGGAGAGTTTTAACAAGGCTGGAAACGTTTTTTAAGGTTTTGGTTGACGACATGTTTTCTAATCCTTGTGCTGTTTTATAACTTGGCAGACTAGCGGTAAAATACAGTTTTGAAATTTTTCATTTATAATTTTGTTTCCCAATTTATTTCCAGACTTTTTAATCACGCACCTTTAGTGTTCGGTTTACTACTAAATGGTCCAAGATCAAAAATGAACTGTATTGAAACACAAGTTTTCGAAAACTAAATAAAAAAGTGGATTTCACTGTAAGCCAGCTAATTCTCACTTCAGTAATTCAGAATTGACTTGTTCGACGACGCAAAGTATCCAGTAAGTTAATATTTGCAGGATATAGACATCAAAGGTAGCAAAATAAATTTGTTTTATTTGATGAATATTTTATTAGTTTATTTAGTTTTGTATGGCGTGTCTATACACACGTGGTGTGCGTCTTTTTTTAACCATTCGAGTTGTCTATGACAATACATGTATTAAAGTAAACTTACAATAGTCTACATTTGCACGAATTGTATAAATATGAGTTCTCATACTGTCTCTCATTACCCCCTAGATTGTAACTATAAATTCTTTCAGCAAACTAAAATATACTTACACTATTCGGAATAAAAATCAAATGAAGGACGAAAATTTTACTATCTAAGCAAATTTGCACTAATACCGGTTTTTCAACATAAAGTATTCCCTTTATGAGTTTTGTAGTTTATTTATAAGTACTGTAAGGATAGTTTGGCGAAGATAATTGTCTATATTTAGTTATGGAAAAACAACTGCGTAGTAATTAAATATATTATATACTCACCTGCCGCTAAACAATCCATTTATCACAAATATTATAATGTTTTTAGCGTAAGTCCGTTAAACGAATATTTTATCTGATACAATGCTTATTTATAAAGCTGTAAATAGAGCATACTGTGGAAAATTTACCATTTGTGAACAAATACCAATTAATTATAAATTTCCACAAAAATTAAAATTTATTAAAATTTCGCAAAAACAGAACAACATGTTTACAAGACTAAATGTTTCACAAATGCCATCTATGTGTGACGTCAAAGCTATTCGCTGTTGGAACCAACCTAATTTAAATTTCCCAAACCATTACTAAATAAAGAACAGAGCAATTGTTTTCGTTTTAAGGCAACTTCTTTGTTACACGGTTGCCCACGTGATGTTGTACATACTCTCTACTTTTGAGAATAAAAAGAAATGTGCACTGTAAAACTAATGGGATAAAAAGTGGCAATATATTTCCGTCGATGAGTGAATGAATATAACTTTATGTCAAATCGGAGAAAAATATTTGACAAATTTCCGCAACCATATTACGATGATTCCTTTGCAGCTCTACTTTGCCAGGAGCATGCACTTTTGTTGAAATGTGAGAATTTTAAATTTCCAATAAAACGTTTCCAGTTGTTTTGTTTCTTAACAAATGTTCTATTATTTTAATCTTGACTTACATAAAAGCTCCAAAATTGTTTAAATTAATTCCATAGTGGCTTTGAGAACTAGAAAAACTGTAGTACTTTCAGTAGTTCAGATTTCCTTGCACAATAACTGTAGCAGATTAATTAGCTTACGTTTCCCATTTAGATTACAAGTAGAGTACAATTCAAAATTTACTTCACCAAACGTTTTCACTGCGGTACGCCATACGTTAAACGAGAAATTGGACTCTACTGACAATATAATTGCACTATAAACATTTATGATAGATTAAAATACCTTATTGTGGATATTTGATTTGCCATTAATATAATGTTTGGCAATATGAGTATAATTTCTGATTCCACTTAAAGCAGAAATAAACTTTATGGTTTTTCTTGAACGGATAGCGGTATATATTTGTGGTACTGTGATACGTGGAAGTAAAAAATCGACTGGTAAAGTTACCAAAAGCTGCCACTTCTAAATTAAGCTTTCCAACGTAATTTATTATTTTAACTAAAACAAAGAGATTCTTATCAAATTAAACAAACAGAGCGTGTGTCGAACAAATATTAATAACTTCCTACAAGTTATACATTTTATTCCTAATTTTGTATATATAATCAAATTGGTATATTCCTAGCTACGTACATTTTATCTAGCTGGTTTGACTAAAATATGTTATGCAAAACTATCGTAAGAAATAGTGAAAACATTTCTATACTAAATAAACAAGTAAAGTTGTAACTAGCTTAAATATAACCCCTGTGCGTTCAAAATTTTTATCAAGTTTATTACATAAAGTTGTCCTATTTCTAGATTTGGGGTCAAGCAAACAACATCCGGGTTAAAGCAACGTCTCAAACGCAGAGTTCAAAAAATGCGGTCTTTTATGACGGTGGTTTTCTAGATAAGACATCTTTTGTCCCAGTTAGTTAAGATGATAAGTACTTGTATTCGCGACGAAGAAATTTTTGTGACAGTATTTCCGTTTGCAAATTATATGAAATATTTTGAAAATAGATTTTAACTTAAGTTTTGCTTAGCACCATATGGTTACTAAAACAAGTTAAACCGATGAGTTACCCATTGTCCATTATGCATAATTGATTGTTTTAAAGAATTTGATTTGTAAACAATTTTCGATATATTAAATTGGGGATAACTAGTTGATAAAATACTTTATAAAGTTTATTTCATTAAATATTTAACTACATTTAAACATAAGCAAGCATGCGTTGGGAACTTTTTAAAGATGATAATTAATCAAATCATTTAATTAATTGTATAATGTTAAAATACGTACCAAAAGTAATAATTAGAATGTAATCATAACCAAAGATATTTTATTTTTCGCCTTATGACTCACTGAAGACAAAAAGTCAACATGTGTTAACTCAAGAAATATAATGGTTGTTGATCATCATTTTGTATTTTTTTTATGTATATTATTCAAATATAACTGACCCCAGTGACGTCAGTATACGGGAAGTCTGGTCATTACGTGTGCTATTTAAGTCCTTTTTAATGAATATTTTGTCTTATATGATGTTTAGTATCAGCCTAAAGTGTATTTCATATATACTATATTAAATAAGCTGAAAAAATTGTCTTTTGTATCTTAATTTAAAATGATTTTAAGCAAAACCAGTGGAGGATCAGTAGCGGAATTCCGCTACATTATAGCGGAATAATAATAAATCTTGGCTATTTCCAAACAATGAACCAGATTTATCCAGGTACATTACATTTCTTTTTTTTTTGAAACAAAATAATGTTTTTGTGCGAAAATAATTTATTTTTAAGAACAAATATACTTGACCTATTAGAGTCGATAATTAATAAGTCAAACATCAAGCCTGCGTTTTTAAGCAATGGCACAAATATTTATGGGAAAATGATAATTCCTTTATTATTTGTACCAGAAAAAGAAATTTAGATTCTGTATTTCGCCTTATTGTTTGTTAGCTTCTACGTCATATTTTCTAAAACCACATTTTAAAGATTTAACACCGATATTGTCGACATAATAGTGTGTTAAATTTATAACATTGATTAAAAATATTGATGTGTTTCTGGACAATTTCTTCAAAGATATTAAAAATCTGTGTACTAATAATATGTGTGAATACACCTACGGCTTATTCTGTATCCTATGTTAGGATTAGTATGTATTTTCAGGGAAATTGTGACATTTAATACATAATAATGTAAAGTATGGTGATTATTTTAATATATATTCGTATTTAAGGATGTGTCTAATAAAACTAAATTTAAATGCTTAAACTAGACACATCTTGACTTTTTAATAACAGAAAAACTGTTCGTTGCAAAATATAACGCATTAAACCTGGTCTCCGTTGTCCATCAATTTTATGAAACACTCCAACTTTAAGAACAACAGGTTGGCGACTTTTAACAAATTTTCGAAACTGAATACTTTCTCTGTCTATAGTTGAAAAATGCTTCCAACGACGTAAGATTTTCGATGAAATTAACAAAGGTTTGCTCCCAACATCAAACATCACATATATCCAGAGCAATGTCGTTACGAGCATACCTGCAATGCTTGTCTGGACAAAAATATTAAATTCAGAACGGTACTTAGTAAACGTGTAGGTAAGAAAAATAGCAAAGAGTGATCCAAGAAATTCAGCCACAGGCCAAAAGTAAGTTTGGAGACATTCGTTCACCAAAATTGCAAATATCTGAATTTGGCGATAATACATATCAGTTAAACGATTCATGGTTTTAACATAGCTTTCAGGGTGACCGTTAATAAATTTTGCCAAATCTTTTAAATTGTCACAATGTTCCTTTAAAACTACTAACCAAATAGTAGCTGTGATTGAACCTATCAGACAAGATATGCAGTACGTTGGAATTTTTACGGCGATAAGTGCGACGTCTATTAATAAATTAGAATAAGAATAACTTTGATAAACGGTTAACATTTCTACCAAAGGAATAAACAGGAGAAAACATATGGCGAGTGTAAACTGAGTAATTAATATAACCACAAGTAGCCACTTATCCTGTCGAAGTTTTGAGCGCAAGTATATTTTGTGTCTTGTTTGATTTAGTAACCCATTTGGATAACTAACCCATTACATTAAGCAAACTACAAAACTCCCTCTTTTGAAAATTATATCTTAATAAATATATTTGTAGAATAGATGTCGCTACAAAAATAAAACCGTAGAAGAGAATTAAAATAAGATTTAGTTTTGCTCTTTGAAATACGTTTAAAATAAGTCGAGCTGCAATGACGACTAAACCCGTTAAATTTAGCAGTAGGACTGTTGTTTGTCTTACAGTTTTACTTGTGGAGACAATGAATTCTTTTTTGTGGACCGAGAATGAAATTGGAAATGTAGAACAAGAGAGGTTGTTCAGAACGTGATAAGTTTTGTCTTTTACAATTATTTTAAATTGTTTGTGTTCCATTTTTATCAAATAGCCCTTCTGGCTTCTTCTACAAAGAATCGTAGAGTGTCGGTGTCGACACCTATGTTCAACCTTCTGTACCAATTCTTTTTACCAATTTCAATTGTATCATTTTATTTTATTATTACATAGCAAAAATCCATAATGCACACGAGGAAGAAGGCGTGTGCTTGACACATCATCGATGATGTGGAAGCATTTTCCTTACTTGTATTTTTCCTAACCTTAACCTTGACTGTGTCTGTGTACCATAATGTACATTACCTCCGGCACATTCTCCTTTACTTACTTACTACTTGCTTGCCAGCCAACAAGGCTGCACGTCTCGTGTAACTTGTAATATTTTGTGTGACCTTTGACTTTTACTTTTACCTCTACACAGAAAATTCGCTAATTGTGATAGAGCATTAAATTCACTTATTTAACTATTCGAAAACCCAAATTAACTGTGTATTTATATCATTTATTTGTGCAACTTGTCAGTTTAATTCGCATTCTTCATATCATTTATTTCTACAAGTGTGCCGGTGATTTAATGAACAGTTATCATTTTTCACACATTTTAATCATTCTCATCAGTTAATTCATTCTGAGTCGTTCTCTTTAAAAACGTGGTCCTTCGCATCTTTTGAACATATTTATCAATCACATCGCAAACAGGTAACTACTAATTCTACTAAACGTGGAAATAAGCTAAAGAGATTGATGAGACGGCATTTTTGGATGTTATGAGGAAGAAGCTTTTCAGTAAACTGAAGTAGACAAAAATAAGTATATGTTGGTTTGTTTTGAAGTAAACTTCCGTAAACTTAATTAAGTTTTCGTATTTTTGTTCTTATCAGTAAGGAAGTAAACCACTAGCAAGCAGATGTAGTGAAGTAGCACTAGAACGTTGCTTTGAAATTGTGTTTAATTTTAAATTTTTAAAAAATATCGTATTTACGGACAGACATACATCATAGAGCAATTATTTAAAATATCTAGTGCCACCTGACTGATTTTCTGGATTATTTTAAAAACGTTTCAATAATAGTTCGTGGTGCGTCATCGTTTCAGAAAGTAAATTAATAGTAATATATAGTTTGAATTAATAGTTTTTTCGGTTTAGAATAGATTGAGGTTTTTGCATAAATATTATCTATAATCGAGTGAGTGTCAATAATTGTGCTTATTTAAAAATGCGAGAATCATTGATCTAGCTTTTCAACAACAGAAAAACTGTTCTTTGCAAAATGAAACGTATTAGTGATGGACCCCGTTTTTGATCACTGTCATGAAAAGAACCAACCTTCAGAACAGTGGGAAAGCAACTTTTGACAAATATTCTATTTCCAAACACATACATCAATAACAAGCAAATATCTTCAAATTGTATATTAAGAATGTCTCTATTATGAAATAATGCAAAATAGTCCGTATTTTTCTGAAACTGGGCTCTGGTTTGAACTTTAGGGAAATCGACCAGAAACCTCTTATTACTTGTGTAAATATAAATATATTGTAAAATTTTCGCATTCATGTATTAAACTGTTGCTGTTTCGATTTATATATCATCCCCACAATATTTCCTACAGAATATATCAAAACACCAAATTTTAAAATTTTCGGTAATTTACACAAATAAACATTTACTCAAAGCAGGTTTATACGTTCTACTGTGATAAGTTGTTCGAGGTTTCAAATTTTAAATATTATGTGGTAAAATTAATCAAAATAAATATAATTATAAATTGTAGCCATCAAATACAACATCTGAGTAATTTTTTTGTTATAGGCATCAGCTTGTTTAAAACTCAATTATATCTCCACTTTGGATACCTTTCGCTGCAAAAAAACGGAATAAGCTCCGACCCCGTTTCCGATCTATTTTATGAAAACAATCCACTTTCAATGAAATCGGCTGATAACTTTTAACGAGTTTTCTGAATACTAAGTTATTGTTATCTTTTCCCCCAGCAAATTTGGACAACCGAAGAATTTTTGCTGATGTTACAATAGATTTGCTTCCTACATCAAAGGCCACACATATCAAAACGAGTATCATCACTAACGCAGCAGACATACTAACTTAAATCCAACCATTTAGCAATATATGATATCTAATAAGTGTATATGAAAGGCCGATGGATGTAGCCGCTCCTAAAAATTCTGAAACTGGCCAAAAGTGGATTTGGAGACATTTGTTGACCAAATTTGAAAACAGTTGGATTTGCCGGTAGTGCAATGTTGTTAAGAAATATGCGTTATCCAAGTCATTTACTTCTTTGTCTTTTTGCAATTTACATAAATCTTTTAAGTTGTCTGTGAGTTCCTTAACAAGGGTTAACCATGTGGCCGCAGTTAACATACACATTAAACCAGCTATGTAGTACGTTGGCAATTTTACTAAAACTAGAAAAATCTTAAGTATAATATTATAATCCCAACTTTTGAAATTTGAGATGAAATTTTGATTTTTAATTGCTAATGCAATATCCACAAGTGGAAAAAATCCCATAAGCATTATGACATTGGTTACTTGCGCTAACAGTATTAAAGCCAAAAGAAATAAATCTTGACGACGATTAAACCTGGACCGAAAATTTGCAAGGGATTGATCTAGTAATCCATTTGGTCTTTTTACCATGACATTAAAAATACAACTAAATTCCCTTGCCAGAATAGAAAACCCAAAACCGTAGATTCCAGTCGCAGTCAATATAACAAGCACAAAGCCGTTAAATAGTAGTACGATAAAATTTGTTTTCGACGAGTTGATTAAGTTTGAAGTAAATTCACCAGATGTTATAATAAAACATCAGATATTGAGTCGAATGAGATTGGATACAGAGCCATAGTTGAGTAATGGCTTATTCTGCTTAACAGAGAAACTATTTGAATAATTTTAAGAGATGACATTTTGTGACTAATATTATCAAGCAGTTATAGTGAAATAAAGAAAAGTACTTCAAATGGAAATAATTTTAAAAAAACTTATTGGAGAATACTTTGATGTTGGATTTAAATAAAATTATAATTATGTAAAAATAAGTAAAATTCTGATGAAGCTAAGCAAAAATATAAATTGAATAGTTTTTGTGATGGAATGACATATGAAATGGTTGTAGTATATTTCAAATTCAGGTTTGTTTAATACTTTAATTAATATTAAGAGATGCTAATCAAACCAGACTATTAAGGCGCGTGTTAAAGAAAATTAGTTCTAAATTTGCGCGTGTAAATTCTTCACGAGCTGGCTTGACTAAGCTGATGTGAAATATGATATATAACTACAATAAACATATATAAATATAATATTTATCTTAGTTACATTATAATAAGTATTTAAAAACTTAGATCAAAAACATTTGATACGAATACAAAATAAAATTAGGTCAACTAATTTTATTTCGTTACAACAACCCAACTTAATGTTGGGTTGTTTTCGGATTTTGGCTAAAACAAACATCAGCCGTGACACAACGTCCGGAACAAAGTTCAAAAACAAAATATATTAAACTTTATTTATCACGTTTGTTTACAAAAAATTTAAAACATGTTATCTCACAAAGAGTTTAAATAATATTCGCATTTGTGACACGCGGCGCTTTCTATTTTTAGCAGTATTTATATTCACAAAATAAAAAAATATTCATATTTTTTCAAAAATTCAAAAGCTAAATATGGAAAACTTAGTTAAGCTGCTTGACAACGTATTAGTATAAATGATTACTAATTCAGATAAATTATTAAGTTTGCGTTGTAAATCAATATTGATAAATATAGAAATAGACTTAAGGAAAAAAATTTTTTTTGAAGAGCCTCTATTTTTATAGTATTTTGTATTTAGTTTAGGTTCAAATATATTACATGTAAATATATTCAGTTTGATTATCTTGATGTATCACAAAAAAATGGTGAAACTAAAACCTAACGCTAAATTACTATAATTTTGGGCTTTAACTAAAAATAACAAATCAGAAAGGGATAAGACTTTAACTCTAAATAGTTAAAATAGATATGTTATTATCATAAAATATTTTTCGGTTTACATTCAAAACTAGCTTATTTAACAAGGGCATTAATAACGAGGGCTGTTTACTTTATTCTGTATTACATATATATCATAAGTATATGTTTCAAATACTCTCCTTACTCTTCAATAGTAGAAACACTGTTCGCTGCAAAATAAAACGAATTAAAGACGGGCCCCGTTTCCGATCTATTTTGTGAAACATTCCAACTTTAAGCACAACCGGAGGACAACTTTTAGCAAACTTTCTTAACAAAATGCTTTGATCATCCATTTTTACGATAAATCTTGCTTTAAAAAATTTAGACGATAATACAAGAGCTTGACTTCCTTCCTCAAAAAGTATATATATAAACAGCATGGTCGTAAATAGTACACCTGCAATGCTTGCTTTAACAAATGTATTACAAATTGAATGGTATTTAACAAACATGTAAGCTAATCCAATGGAAAAACAAGCTCCAAAAAATTCTACCACCGGCCAGATATGAGTTTGAAGACAATCGTTAACTAAATTTGTATACACTTGAATCTGACGGTAAAATATTTCGGTTAACCGGTAGGCTAGTTTCAAATTAAATTCACGTTCGAAAAATATTCGATTGATCAAATCATTCAAATTATATTTAAGATGTGCAAGAACGACTAAACAAATTGATGCTGTTATCATGCATTCCAAAGAAGCGATACACAACACTGGAAATTTGATAGCGATAAGCAATACTTTAAATATAAAATTGGATCGTAGTGTTTTTGGAAACTGTGCAAAACTGCTGCAATTGTTCTGACTTGTAATCGATAACGTTATATCCACAATCGGAATACATACAAAGAAGACAGCTAATACGGACACGTGGACAATTAATATTAGCACCAACAGCAGTGTATTCTGACGCCGGCTTCTATGGCGTCGTAACTTTGGAAATTTCTGATGTAACAACCCATTTGGACAACTTATCATAAGGTTAAGCAAACAACAAAATTCACTCGTGCGAAATTTATACGCAGTTTTGTAAACTTCAATGACAGCCACCAATGCCAAGACAAACCCATAACATATAATTGGAATCAAGTTCCCTTTTGAGTTGTCAAAGAGGTTTTGTATGAACTGCATTGCAATCACTACTAAACCCATAAAATAAAATAAATTTAATACTTTAGGCTTTAATTGCTTATTTTCAGATACATGAAATGTTTCAGTTTTTGTATCAAATGTAAAGGGAAATATACTGAAAGGTGAAATGTTACCTATTTTGGTTAACGTAGAAATAATCTTAACACTTTTTGGCAAAGACATTATGGATTTTTTAAGATTTGTATGTTAGACTAATAGCAAAAAGTTAACCCAGAAATTCTGCCACTGACCAAAAGTACGTTTCGAGATATTCGTTCATTAAAATTGTGATGAGCTGAATTTGACCATAATATATTCTCAGCAACTTTTGCGGTTTTTTGATTTAATCACCCATTCGTAGAACCAACCATAATACGAAGTAATTAAGGGAACTAGCAGATTAAAAAATATATGCCAAAACGAAAGTTTGTTAAAATATCGTTAACAAAAAATATATGCCACAGAAAAAAATATATTTCGTTTGCCCTTTTTGAATGCTTAGAATTAGTTTTGCTGCAATAACGAATAAATCCAGTATTTGGACCCGAAAAAATGTTGCTCGTTTTAGGAGTATACTTCTGGAAACATGGAATTCTTTTTTAACCCGGAATGTAAATCGAAATGTAGAACAAGATATATGAATAACTACTAGTCACACTTAAAGTAGAAACAAGCTGAAATTTTTTAGAAGACGACTTTTCTTAAACAATACTTTTTTGATGCTATGACAAAAACACTTGTGAGCAGACTGGAAAGCAGTCGAAAATAAGATTTTCTATTTGATTTCTTAAATTTAATTATTAATTAATTAATATTTAAGTTTGATATTTGTTTACCAACCAGAAAGGAAATAAATCCGCGTGGGTTTTAAGGGAAAATTGTTTATGTTGATTAGTTATAAATAGTATTAAACGATATAATCATCGCCATATGCGTCAGCACGTCAGGAAGAAAATATTATTGTTTAATATTAATTAAAAACTAAGATGTCAAAATTGTAATTCATAAGATTGTAGTATATTTTTGAAGTTTGTCATATACAAAACCTACAGGTAAAGTAAAATGTTGTCTTGTTAACGCGTATTATATAATACAAAAACAAGCAAATAATTTTAAATTAAAGCAAAGCGGACAATAAATAATGCCAAAACAGTCCAAATGTTTTGACACGGGTATCTTCTTAGATTTATGGTGAAGCGGACTAAAAATCTTAGATGATATGTTTAAGTATATGTTTACTACAAAAAGCAGTGTCACTTTTTATTACTTGTTTTTTTAATCCGACTTAAGTTGTCAAGAGAAATCCCGAAAAACTAGATTTTAACTAGTAACAAACTTTTGCTGTGACGCAACATTGGGAAGAACGTTCAAACCCACCGATTATTTAATGAAGCGATAACGGTTCACTACAGAGATTAAAAACATGTTGTTTCACAGAAAGTTCAAATGATATTCGCATTTGTGACACGAGGCGTTTCCTTTTTTTAAAGTATATCTATTAAAAAAAAATCCATATTTTTCGCAAATTCAAATCATAAACAGCTAATTTTTTTAAAGCTGCTTAGCAAAGAAATAATACAAATGGTAATATGGTTAGTTTTTTACTTAATTTTATGAACTTTATAGATTTTATTTATTATTTTTAAAATATTGAACATAAAAATGCACATTTTATTATTATGATAAGCTCACAAGAAAAAATAAGTAAGATTACAATTAACTAAATAATACATTAAAAACCATTATCCAGTCAAATTTATTGTACTAATGCTGAAGTCTTAAAGGTTAGAAATTTTAAAGAAATAGCCCCAACAGTTTTTTATTTTAGTTTGAGAAATTTTTATCGTAAAAATCAGAAATATTCATAAGCGAATCCAGTATTTCCTAATTTAGTAACTTTCTTTATAAATATATAACTATTTTCAAACACTATCCTTGCTTTTCAGTAATAAAAATACTGTTCGCTGCAAAATAAAACGAATTAAAGACGGGCCCCGTTTTCGATCAATTTTATGAAACATTCCAACTTTCAACACAACCGGAGGACAACTTTTAACAAACTTTTTATGCAAAATGCTTTGTTCATCCATTTTCACGACAAATCTGGTGTTCAAAATTTTTGACGATAATAAAAGGGCTTGACTTCCTTCATCAAAAGGAACACACATAAATAACATATTCGTAATTAATACGCCAACAATACTTGCTTGAAGAAAAACATTACAGATTGAGTGGTATTTAACAAACATGTAAGCAATTCCGATGGAAAATGAAGCCCCAAAAAATTCTACTACCGGCCATATATATGTTTGAAGGCATTCGTTAACTAAAAGTGAATACACTTGTATCTGACGGTAATACATTTCAATTAGGCAGTAAACACGTTTCAAATTCCATTCCCGTTCGTAAAATATTATTTTGATTAAATCATTTAAATTATTTTTAAGTTCTGCAAGAACAGCTAAACAAATTGCTGCAGTCATCATGCATTCCAAACAAGCTATATACAACACGGGAAATTTTATTACAATAAGTAACGCATTAAACATAAAATTCGACTGCAATATTTTTGGAAATGCTGCAAAGCTGTTGTTGTTTTGACTTGTGATTGTTAACGATACATCAATTATAGGAATACATACAAGGAACACAACAGCTACTGACACTTGAACAATTAGTATTAGCACAAACAGCAACATATCCTGACGATGGTTACTATGCGGTCGTAACTTTGAAAATTTTCGATGAACTAATCCTTTTGGACAACTAATCATAAGGTTGAGCAAACAACAAAATTCACTCGTACGAAATTGATATCCAGTTTTGTAAACTTGAACGACAGCCATCAATGCGCAGACAAATCCAAAGAAAATAATTCGAATATAGTCCCGTTTTGAGTTGTCAAAGAGGTTTTGTATGAACTGAATAACAAATATTATTACCCCAGTTACGTAAAGTTTGTTCAATATTTTAGGCTTCAATGTCTTATTTTCAGAAACATGAAATGTTTCAGTTCTTGTGTCAAATGTAAAGGGAAATATACTAAAAGGTGAAATGTTACTTGTTTTATTCAACGTAGAAATAATTCTAACACTTTGCAGCAAAGACATTTTTGAACTTTTTTTTCTAAATTTCCCCACAAAGTTTTTTTTATACTAAAAAAACCAAAAAAACTGAGCAAAATATTATGTTACTTTGGCATTGAGCTTTAGTAATATAATATTTATCTTCCCAATCACTAAAAAACCATTTATTTTGGGGAATAGTTTATTACTGGGATCTATTTGCTGTATTAATTTTTGACTTAACAAACAGTTTGTTTTCTTGATGTTATCAGACTGGCTAATATACTTTACCTGTATTTAATTCGAAAATAGAAATGTCGAACTAATTAAATTTTGTATAAATATATCTTCTTGATCAAAATATGATGTTATATTTGTTTAGCCGAATTTCTCAAAATTTAGGTCTCACAAACCTATGACCAATGTTCGCAGTTGACTGATATTTTTTAAAAATAAATGAATGATAAATCCTCATTAAACACAAATATTTGAGCTAGTAATTATTGGACTATGTGATAAGAACCAATACTCATAAAATAAATAAAAAAATGAATTGTTCTATAGAAGTTGCTTACGATAAAATACAATTTGTGAAGACATTTGAATTATTAATTGCTCAAACTCTTAAAAAGAATATGCTAGAAAGCCTCTTTAGCAAATATTTGTCAGTTTGGATTTAATTTTTTACCAAAATCACCCGGAAAAATGCAAGTAATCCCTTTAAACAAATTAATTGTCTTCGACAGATGTTTAAAAAAAATTTAACGGAAAACTTTTCACGAAAACCAATTCATAAGTTAATATTTAAAGTTTGTTGCACGTACAAGAAGCAGTTAACTGACTAGAATGATTTTTAAAAATGAGTCAAACCGAAAAACTCTACAATGCAAGGTTTAATAATGGTAAAAAATAAATTGGTAAGAAAAAGCTGAGTTTATTTTAGACCTGATTCTTATATGTGTATATATATATATAATATTTTGTTTTACATACGATTGCGTAAGTCTAAGATATTATGTTCTTTGTTCTAACCAGTAATTATCTTGATTTCTTGTTAATATTGACGAACAATACAAAGTATTTAATAATACGTAGCATACAACTTCCGTATATGTCAATTTTATTAATGTTACATCCAACGAATAAATTGTTAGCAGGTAAAACCAGACATGTATAATTTTGGGGTAATACAATCAGATAAAAACCATGTCACATTTCAGCATTTAAATTTCGACATGGCTTTTTATAACAAGCAATTAAATATCTTATATAAAGTTTTGTTGCTGTAATCCTTCATGAAATCGTTCGAGGTTTCAGAACTGATCGATAAATTTTCTAACTTTAAAATGCTTCAAATTTAAACATGTCTAGCAATATATTTGATTAAACGATGTAGTCCATCTATTTACAAACCCAAATCACTGTCTTTACTCTTCAACAACAAAAAAACTGTTCGTTGTAAAATAAAACGAATTAAACCTGGACCACGTTTTCGATCATTGTTATGAAAACCACCAACCTTTAGCACTATAGGACGAGAACTTTTGAAAAACTTTCGAATCAGCATACTTTGCTTGTCTTTCCCTCCCGCAATATTTGGACGCCTCAAAATTTTCGAAGATTTTAGAAGAGATCGACTTGCAACATCAAACATGACACATAAACTTACCAATTAAAAAAGTATCACGACTACTATCATCGTTTGAACTAGAATATTAAAATAAGTGTGATATCTAATAAATGTATATAGAACAATAATAGTTGATACTGCTCCGTAGGATTCAACCACGGTCCAAAAATAGCTTTGAAGACATTCGTTTATTAATATTGTCAAAATCTGAATTTGACAGTATTGTATTCCAATTGAACGGTACTTATAATCTAAACAGGTGTAATGGGGACCACCTAATAATTTTAGTAAATTTGTTAAATAGTCACTTAGATCTTTGACTACGACGAACAAAATTGCTAAAGTTAACATTGCTAGCATGCACCCCATATACAGTGTAGGCAGTTTTACCAGAATAATTAGTATTTTAAGTCCAATACTAAAGTTCTTGGAATGTAAATAGGGAATATAAGTAGAATGGCACTTTTGGACCGCTAAGAATATGTCCACCAGAGGAATAAATCCTAGAAAACCGATACATATGGTTACCTGGCCAAATAATATTAAAGCTAGTAGCAGTATTTCCTTTAGCCGACCCTTTTGTGGTTTCGAATCAACAATATTTTGATGAACTAGTCCGCTTGATTTGCCAACCATGATATTAAGTAGGCAACAAAATTCATTAGCACGATAATAGTATCCGATACCATATATTCCTGTAGCTGCTGTTAGTAGCAGCAGAGTGCCATAGAAAATAATTCGAATGAGATTCTGGTCTTGATTGCAAAATAAATTGAGGATAAGTTGTATGGTTATTGCAACCAAGTTAAATAAATGTAATAGAAGCATTGGTAAATGAGGTCTGGTTTTGTTTTTGTTAACTTGGAATGCTTTCTGTCGGTCGTCGTTAAATGAGATTAAAAACAAGTTAAAGGAAGTATGATGAAGAATTTCACTTAGTGTCGAAATAATTTTAAAAGATTCTAGAGAACTCATGGCTACGATTTCGAATGGTTTGTTTTGTGAGCTAAAAGTGAAAAATATACTATTATTCTTGAGAATTCTGAAACGCAAATTAAAAGCTTGTTATATTTAAATGGCAACCGAACAGTAAACATAACTTTTTCATACAAAACTGGTGAATAAATTCACTTGCAATGAGAGCTTCACAATTGAAATATAACAAAAATTTAATATTTTTTGCTTCAGGGTTATATTTGCGAACTATGAAGGCTTAGTTGCCCGTCTTAAATAAATATATCTTGAAAGCTGAACAATTGTTACTTTACTAAATGTATAAATAACTCAAAAGATTTGACCTGATGACATTTTACCAAAACTTAATGTACAGTATAACATAACAAGACTTTAGAACACAGTAAATCCTAATATTTGTTCATGTGTTCTGAACATGGTATTTTATGTTACTGAAATGTTAGAAATTATTACAAGAATATAAAGCGGTCTTGTTTAAATATTATCTGTAATCGAGTGAGTGTACATACATTGTGTGGATTTGATAACTTACAACTTATATCAGTGATGAAATATCTTCAAAATTTCGTCTAATAATTTCTTTAGCATGTTATACAAAGCATTATAATCTACTATTATCTGGCGTGTGTATCTTACATAGCAATCTATATGAAATTGACACAATACTGATAATGTAACCAAAACTTTAAATAGCCTCATAAAGTTTAAATCTAAAATGATTGTTACATATATTCATGGATCCATAACTATGCTTTAATTAATGTGTAGCATTTTATTATACAATTTTTTAAACAAATTTTGTAATGGCAAATTAGCAAATGCTTCATCACGAAAATGTGTAGATCGATAATTGTCCACTTATCCCCGTCCAATAGAAATAATCGATATTATCAACATGTATCCTTTAGTAATAATTATCGTATGCCCATTTAAAAGCAGTTCGTGTTTAAATTTGGTCTTGATTGACTGGACTTGATTAACATTTCACTCGATTATTCATTTCATTATATGTAGAGTTATTAACTTATTTATTCAAAACTACGGAATCTCATGATTAGTTAAGAACTACCTGAATTCAACCCATTGTTTTTACATAACCGTGTCTAACTTCCGGAACAATTTATTTTTCTATAACAGAAAACTAAGAGGAGTGGCGTGATGGATAAGGACTAGTATCAAGTTATAACATACGAACTTGTACCTCCGTAAATGTAGTAACTTAGGCAATGGAAAAATTTGCCAGAATAAATCTTCCAAAACTGCTTGGATTTCTACGGTCTTAGATAGTGGTAACTATGGTGTTCAACTTGTAGAAATTATTCAGATTATGGAAATTTCGCCAAATGGGGAACATTTAAGCATGCTCTGACCTTTTTGTAATCTTTGTGATCCTTTACAAATGATTTATATAACTATCAGTAGCATAAATCCAAATACATGGTTGTCTCATAATAAAATTTCAAACCAATATTCCATTCCACCTAAAATCAAAGCCATTTTGTACTGGGCAAGCTTGAAAGAATATGGAAATATTAGATATAAAGGAGCTTACATACGTGAAGGTCTCTTAAAACGCAAATCTCAACTTGATGTTAAATCGGAAACAACATTTTATCCTCATTTAATCGATATTATTCTTACAAATCTAGTTTTTCCAGGAAACACTACCCTACATCATAATATATATTTGGAAATGATAGATTTAACTGGAAAAAGATTCAGATTAATGGCTGCTGGTCTAAGCCAATAAATTATCCCGGTAAATTCCGCCCATTTATTGAACGAAATACAAAAAAACTTGGGCCTCTTTCCAGAAATTGGTTGAGTATTTCAAAAAAACGCTCTTCGATTGATTTGTAAGCTGCCACAAAAAATCTCAACACTGGATAACCCAACTAAATCACTTAATCTCTGCATTTGATACGCCAACATGGTTTTTAATTATTTTTGTAATGGCAATAGTTGTGCGTATTTTAGAATACGCCACATTGACACGAAACAAGTGAAACAACAGTCAAAATGGTTTTGGAGCCCTTGGTTTTCCTTGGTTGTTTCCCTTCTGAACCAATCAACCAATATAATTGGACGTTTGGAAAAACGTCGCATTTTACTTTTTTGGTTGCCTTTAGCATTTCTAGTTTTGGCAACGAGTACAAGGGAGATAAAATCACAAACCTTACTGTTGATCTTCCATTGGTTCCATTTGATACTTTTGAAGATTTAATAGAAAATCAATTTGACATACGTTCACGAAGGCAATATCTGTCAGCCGTGAAATTATGGCATTTGAAAAAGAATGCAAATCTGTCAACAGAGTATATCCAAGTGTCCGGACACGAAAATTTTCCCAATGTTTCCGAAATATGGAGCTATATGCTACTTAGACTTCAGTTGAATGAGACTAACAGATTGACAGCACTAAAAACACTAATTTCTTCAAAAAGTTGGAATAACCTCACCTATTCACAAACGTTGCCAGCGTGGAAATTCGAAAACGGAGTTTTTGGCGCTGGGGAATACATTGAAGAAGTATTAAACATGCATATGAATACATGTAGAAAAACAGCTATGATTAATTTAGACGAAACTATGTCACTTAAGCTGTTTGCCATTTTAAAAACTGAAAATAGGCCTGCATTCTATGGCAAAGATGTAATAGTTGAAAATTTAGTTGGGTATAACTACAGGGGATACTTTCCGCAGAAAGTTTTACGATGAATTAGGTTTTCCATCAATTCCGGAATTTTGTTTGGTGGCAAAGGTACTTAAAATGGTTTTTGGTGATGAAAACAGGAAAATTATATTCGAGAGAGTATAACGGTACTACAGTTACCGCTAATTTTATAACTGGTATTTATGTTCTATCGTTGATAACCGCTATTAGGTTTTTATGAGTTTTGGCTGTATTTTTAACTATTGATTTAAATTAACCCAAAACCGCTATTAGCCTAGTTTGGGCCATGGCAAAACGCTTTGGAAAAAATGTAGTAGGGCAACCTAACCTCGACTTACATGCAAATGATATTGATATAGTAGAAAATTTGACAGCACTGATCACCCAAGAGATCCCATGTTCATTTTGTTCTGAAAGAATTTTCAACACTAACAATGATATATTGCTGCATATGGTTGACTTTCATGCTGAACATTTTTTCCTTCAATACTTCAATAATAGAAGCTGAAACAGAATCACAGGTAAATGATAAATTTGAAAATATGAAAATCAGCATGTTTGTCCCTACGGTTGTTCCACAGTCCAAATAGATGATTCGCGTTCGTCAAAACTACATCTGGTGAAATTTCTCTGTGATGTTTTGGCAGATAAATTGGAACATCTTGTTATCAATACACGGCTTTAATAGGGCACATTTTATTAAATGCTGACACTACTGTAGAAATAAAGGTGCAGTATAAAGTAAGAAAATCTGGAGGAATAAAAAATGACACGCAATATTTATAATTAAATAAATAAATAGTTGTATAGCGATGTTAGATCAATTAGCTTTCGAACTAATTTTAAATGGGTATAATTCTGTTTCTTGTTCAGGTGTTTATTTTTAGCCTTGGGCTTATTTTACAAGATTTGAAAAGGATATTAAATAAAATTTTACTTTTTATTTGAGTTTTTCGAACTCAAAAAAATAAATGTAGCTAATAAAATTCCAAAAAATAATTTATACTAAATTTGGAATGCGGAGTTTGCTAATCATTCACATAAAATATGTTACACTATGCGCATTCAAATGCCACAACTTCTTAATTTTGAAAACACTTAAGACAAAGGGATGAGTAAGTCCGGAAAACTAGGAACTTTATTAGCATGCGGTTTTCACTAATATTGGTACTCGGCCAGAATGCAGTTGACTTGCGTCTATGAAAAGCCATGACGTCTGGTTTTTGATGACGTGTTAACTTTATGTAACATTAGTTTGAGTTAAAAAACTCGAAATGAAACCAAAATCCATCGAGAGAATCTCAATCTTTGGCGAAATAACTTCATAGAGTACCGGTACCTCTGAGCGTTTGCAACATTGCAAGTATTTTCAGTGCTTATTACTGGAAGCACAATGCCGTAGAACAATAATTCAAACGAGATTCTGTTTTGCATTGTAAAAATAAATTTAGAACAAATTGAGTTAATTATAATTAAATTAATATTTTCTCTTTGGTTATTTCGAGAGTTAACAGTAGAATTAGTTAGGTCTTCAAAAGATGAAAACCCAGCGAATTTTACTGCTGACATTCAAAATCTTTCATGCAGCCAATTGCATGTTCAAAAAAACTCACTCTATCATCACCTCCATAGCTGCCACTACTACTGCTGCTACCTCCGTCCTGATCCTCCGGCTGTTGTTGTTGCTGCTGTTGCTCCATATCCAGGAAGGCTGGACTTCCGTGTGGGGTAAGTGTTGGTGGTTGAGGAGTTTCTGCATGGGGTGGACTTGGGGCAAAAGCAAAAACGTACCTGTATAGGTATTGGGATCTGGAAGTTGCTGGTGTTGTTGGTTGTGTTGGTGGTTGGGGGTCGAAGATCGGGAACGGGAAAGGGTAAAATCAGAAAGGGGTTGAATCAGAAGTTGAATGGGGACCTGGATGTGGATCTAGAGGAAGGGGTTGTGGACGTGGAACATGGTATGGTGGAGGAGGATGGCAATGGTGACGGTCTGTCACGTGGAGGAGATATGCTACGGCCAAGACAAGTGTTGATGAATTGACGCATATTTATTTCCGGTAGCATATCTCGTTGCTCCCTAGCCCAAGTCAGGTCTTTACGAATGTACTGGTATAGTATAGGAATCCCAAATAACACATCATGACTGTTGTAAGCATCACTTTGATATGATTTCTGCTAACTTTATACCACCACCACCACCTCAGAATAATTATAAAAACACAGAAATTTAAAAAACTGCATTGAAACTCTTTTAAAATACTAATAACCTAATAATTAAATCAGTGCTTACCGCATTCAGCCATTGTTGGCATAAGCATCACTTTGGTGTAATTTTTTGCTAACTGCACCACCACCAGCACCTAAGAATAATTAAGAAAATTAGGCGCACACAAATTAAAAAACTGCTTTGAAACTCTTATAAAATAATAATTGCTAATTCATAGTTTTGAGTTTAAATAGTAGTTAATTTTGTTTATCTGGTGAGAAATGGATTGATGATTGTACTTCGTGGATGTTTAAAGTAAACAAAAATACTCTGAAGGTTTGTCCCACTGAATTTATTGCACTTATTAACTAATAATATTTCCTAATCTACTTTAATCTTAAAGACATTAAAAATATGGAACCACGACAAAATATAATAAAATTTCTTTCTACACATTCCAAGACTTAACTACTATCCACGGTGCCACTTTCAATTATGTCAAAAAATGCTTCAAAGTGAAGCCCGAAACTAACAAGACGCACAAGAACCCAAAAAAACAAAAAACACAACAATTACGCATCATGCATTGCTATTGGTACACGTCCATTTTTAAAGGAACGAATAATCGTTTACTGGGCCCCTTTGCTTTTAGATTTATTGATAAATTTCTCTATTTGTTGTTTGCTTTAAATCCTGTATAGGTATCCCCCTGCTTTATATATTTTATACATCAGTTAACATTGGATTCGTATAGACCTTTTATATAATGCTTAATATTTTCCACGTGGCAATGCTCCAATTGATTAATTTAAATAGCAATTCAAATCACAACTCCTAATTACACTAAGCGTAATAATAATTAATATACATGATACTTGTATGTAAATTGGACCTATTTGTTTGAAAAACACAGATATTGGTAAGTTCTGACACTTAATTTTTGGTTCTGACACTTAAACAAGTGTATTACGCGTTTAAAGCATGATTTTTTAAACGATGCTCTTGATACTTCCAGGTTGCTTTCCATTCTTTCCTTTTGTTAAATGCTTTTGAGGAAAATATTTTATAGTAAAGATAAAACATACTTATGATAAAGTAAAAAGGGGGAACAACGAGTGTATTTTAGAAAAGTTAATTTATTTTAAAAGATAGCCCGACGTTTCGATTCTCATGAATCCTTATACATACTTACACTATTGCACAATGTTATTTTTAAGACAAACTTGAAACTTGTCTTTTTTATTAATATTCTTTATTGATTACTCTTTGGTTAAACGCCAATAAATACAAACAATATTAATAATTTTCACAATACAACAATAATAATGATCTTGCATGATTAATTACATATCTTCTAGTAAACATAAATTTTCTATATTTCAATACACTTAACAAAAATAAATCCCTTATCTTATCGTCATTCAATTTTGCTACTACATTACACATATTCTTCTCGTGACTTTTTTTATATCTATATGTGCTTTTAAATATCTATTCCTCTCTCTTACATACATTTTACATCTTAACAACACATGTGCAAAGGCTTCTTTTCCACATAAACTGCACAAACTGTTTTTGTTTAGAGTCAAGCTTATAGCACAGAACCAGAATGAACCGTTACCTAGCCTGGATTGACTAATACATCTACTGATGTTGACTGCCATTCTTTTCTACAAGTAAGAACTTGTACCTACCTCCTTATTGAATATGTTCACATAGTATCTAAATGTCTTTGACTCAGGTCACTTCTACGTCATTCAGGTCTGCTTGTATAAGTATCTCATCATATTTTTTAACATACTATCTTCGGTAAGGTGCTTTTTTATCACAAACTTGTCTTTAAAGCTATATCATACATGAAAATGGGGTTGCTTTATTATAATAACTAGAAACTGGTCTTATTAACTATCAAACCAGTTATAAGAAGTTAAGGAAATGTTAAAATGGTCAAAACTATACTAAATGTACAAATTTGAATGGTTTGTAATCCAGACCTTGAACAAACAGCCAGTATTCGGTTGTTAACGCTATATCCAGGAGGGAATAAATACCAGAAAAATTATCACAAATGAACGTTGGGAATTACGTCTAGTTTGACTTTTTTTAATTACATGAAGTACGCAACTTAACTCATTTAAACGCAGGAAAAACCTAATTGATAGATTTTGGCAGCTACAATCAATAAAAGTACTTGTCCGTAGAAAATGAATTGGATTCCCTTTTGCAACTATGAATAAACTGAGCTGTAGCAACAACGAAACACGGTAAATGATCTACAAAAATAATAATAGTAGGCCTAACTGCCTATGCTTGAAGATGTTAACTAAATGTAAATCTCACATGTTATCTTTTCAATCCACATCCAAACTGAACCTAAAATTGTGTTGCTGTACAAGATCGTTGTTAGGGAATCTTTGAAAGACCACGCTATTTAAGATAGCGACTCTAATGAATTTATTTGTTTGTTCGATTAAAAATTGATGTTGTTTTGTTACGATAAAAATTAGTCAGTAATGATTAAAATGCATGTAAATTAATGCAGTTTTAAACAACTGAAAATACAGTTTTAAATTCGAATATTAATATTTATTTCTCAACTCACAATTAGCTTATTTTTAGTGGTGAGATTAATTTTGTCA
>JAQFZH010000612.1:0-29564 GCA_034695485.1 Entomobrya nivalis | reverse complement strand
TTTTGGATTTCAGTCAGTCACTCAAACAGTTTATCATACTTAACTTCTACACTTCCAGTGCTGTGGTGTCCAGTGTCCATAACATCTAAGAAAAGAGGGGCTCGATCTCTAGTGAACCAAGTCATTTTGATTCTTCCGCCAAGAAACGTAGCATTATGACGAAATGCTATTGGTTCTTTGGTAATTTGCATGCAACATAACCCGCGAAAATCAAATCTAAGTTTCAGTTTGCGTAAATCAGTGCAACGTTTGCTTTCCATTTTGTAGGAAGCGTGATAGTAGATACTTTTGTTCCATCGTCCCTTGAATGAGTCAGTTGTGGTTGCTGTTATTAGTGTAGTGGTCAAACAAAGACAGATAGTGGAATTTTTGAAGCATTTTTTTTTGAAAACGAGAAAATACAAAAGAAAATGATGACTTCTGATTTCAATCCGTTTTTTATTGCTGATGACGAGGAGGGGGATGGAGATGATGCGGAAGATGAAAATTATTTTGGTAAGGTTAACTGTTGTTAAGTTTGTACGAGTTAAATGGATTTTCAGAGCGGTGATTTCGTGTTCGGATTTCTGGTGCATAATATAAGAAATTTTGACAGGATAAAATGGCAGATGTTCAGATCGGATTTTTTCAGTTTTTTTAGGATTTTAAGGGAAATTCAAGTTGACACTATTTGACAGCTTTGTAAAAGGATCAAAAAATAGAGCAGGGAAAGTGTGTATATTATTGTTATTATAACCCAGTGTCCTTCCATTTTTCTTCTTATGTGGATGTTTACTGGAAATCGGATTAGTTTACGTAATGTTATTATTACGTAACCCACTACATGGACAGTAGTAATTCATGAGTACATGCGGGCGTAATCAATACATAGTGTTACGAAAGAATGATCAGATCATCATTCATTTTCAATCTTTTCAAATCCCAATCCATCCACTTCATATTTTTTCTCTCTCAAAAACTAAATCCTGCGGCATCACAGTCTCAAAACAAACAAACAAATAAACAGAAAACTTTATTCACTGCAAAATTAGCTAATTACCTTCTTTTTTTCTCTGCATTTTCCCCCCGAAAATGTAATACAATTAAAAACAAACAGCCAAAAAATGCAACCTAAGCATTTTAGATTTTTGTCCTCCTGAAACATACCCAACTCTCTTGGGAAATTGTGCACAAGCTTGGCAGCAAATGAATTGCCTTATTTTTTTGTGATTGTTACCCAAAATTCTTACTAATGATAGCAAAGATAAAAAATAATAATAACAATTCGATTGAGATTGTCAAGTATTGCTATTATTATGAATTAATCGCAATAGCCAAAATGTTTTTTTGTTTGAGTTGAGTTTTGTATCCATGGAAAAAAAAGTATCATCAATTTTCATTTCCTCTCAGAAAAAGTAGTCAAGTCACAAGTGCGGGAGAAACCTTTTCCTGACGGTTTTTTCCAGAAAATAAATGGACAGCAGAACAAGTGGTCCCACACTCCCGCAATTTGATATTTTTAAGCCAATGCAAGCAACTGGACACTTTTTTCACGCTGATCATCGTCATTGCGATAATGGTCTCTTGATAAAAAGTGCACATCATTTTAAATACATGCGTCGACCATTATCATCATCGTCAACGTCATCATTGTATATATTTTTGGAACATTTCTATCGGAAAAATGTTTTTAACCCTTTTTGTTCCCCTGGAAAAAGGTACGTCGTCAAGTGTGCATTTAAAATATGGAGATATTTTAAACATTTAAAAAAAAGTTTTCCATTTCTTTTCACAAGTCCATTCAGCAGCAGCAGCATCATCGTATCATAATCGCTGCTGTGATATAAATGATGATGCTTTATTGTGGTTCCCCCGCATCACTTTATTTCCATTTATGCACCATCCTCATGGCCACCTCCACCACCACCACCGCTAACTTGAGTGGCCAAAGATTATTAATCATTTTCATTTTTCTTTTGTTGTTGACTGGCTTTTTAAAGAAAGAAAAAGAGTTGGTAGTGGTGAGGATGATGATGGTAAATGGTGACGCGGGGGCAAAATGCATTTTTCGGGTTGAAAGCATTTTTTTATAATGTATTCTTCTCTGATTCATGATCATCATCACTTCCCCAGCTAAAATAGAAATTACGTTTAACCCTTTTTTATTTGGGTACCCACTACTGTACAGAAAGGGCTGGGCAAGCAGGGTGCAAAAAATACGATGTTAAAATTTAATCGACATTTATTTCCTTTTTTATGAAAATCCGATATTTTAAAAAGAAGTCAGTGTTGTTGTGAAATAGTTATATTTAAACCTGTGATATATTTTTTACATTGAAAACATGGTAGATTATCTGAAGCGAAGAACTCACAGATTTTTTGCTTCTAGGATTATGTACGTTCGTTCTTCTTTTTGAATGTGGCTTGCTTGGCTGGTGGTGGTCATAAGTTCTAGGGAAAAAATCGACTTGATTTGTTAGTTTTTAGATGCATCATAAATGAAAATGATAATCCTGTGGAAATGGTTGGCTAGCAATATTCGCAATAAGATTTACAGAAAACAGAATAGATCAAAAATACATTCAACGTATTTTTCTTCTGATTGGAAAAATAATATGATGGTTGGATGTTGTTGATGATCAGATCAGAAGATCAAGGGATGGACGACGAAAACGGATAGGTTACCACCAGTTACCAGATTGCATCACCATTTATTATAATAATACATACAATGCACAGGCATGAGCATTATTTTTCTGGTTGGTTCGTTGACTTTTTACGTATGTATTTATGCAAACAAGCTAATGTGTAATCTGTGGGTTTCCATATCTCTCCCTCTCTTTCTCCATTTCTCTGGAAAATGTTTGGAGATGGGATAAAGGGAGGAAGTCAACGACAATATATGGTGAGGTGGTGTAATGGAAAGATATGCAAATGAAGAAAATAGATGGTTATCATAGTAGTGGAAAGAGAGAGAGGACGAAAGATGTTTTGATCACCTCTGCTCCCTTCTCCATGCTTTCATGCAGCTTTGCTATTGTGTTCATCATAATAAGAATGGTTTACGTAAAGAATTGATGTGGGAGTTTCAGTGGTTTTATTAGTAAGCTTATTGAGAAAATATTGACAATCATCTCGAAAGTTATTGTTGCAACATTTCACTACCATTCCTGAGGCAATTATTTGCCATGGAATGGAAAGGTCACCGCGTTGTTCACTGTTTGGTATCGTATTATGACAATGTGTGTGGTAAATATCTGAAATATTTATATTATAACGTGTTTTATTATTTTTCCAGTGGACCAATACGCAACTACAACGCAGAGCCCCACGTCGCACCACCATCAGAGTCCTCGCGTTGGTCCCAGTGATACGCTAACATGTGGCAGTTGCCAAAAGCAATTCTCCTTGGGTGACATTGTCCGTTTTATAAATCACAAGGTGAAAACCTGCCCTGCCGTTCAAGCAGGCAATGCTGGCGTTGGCGGTGTTTCCGCTGCTGCAAGCCATTCAAACCAAGTTGCTGCAGCAGCGGCCGCCGCAGCAATTTTGAACAATAATAACTTCGACACGAAAAACAATCACCATCATCATCACTTGTCCCATCACTACCTTGGTGAGAGCCCAAGCTCATCGAATCCCTGTTCGGATGTGGATGAAGATGAGGATGATGAGGAGACGGAGCAACATTCATATGCACGGAGTTTAATCAGTGCGGCGGCTGCAGGACTGGCATCTTCCGCAGCAGCAGCCCAAGCTAGTAATAATGGACCATCTTCACAGAAAATACAAAACAATAACAACAATGATGATGCTATCAAGAACAATGAAGACTGCAATAACAGCAGTGGAGATACTGACAATGACACGGACGTTGTTCTCCAGAACAATAATAATAATAACAATAATGTTGTCAAGGATACCACCACAGGTTCTGGGGATGATGATGGAGAAAATGAAGACCCAGAGAAGACTAGGGAGGATCCAACTACTTCCCCAAAGAGGGGATCTCCAAGCAACCAAACTCCCACTGCTGAAGACTCGACAAGCACAGCAGACGCAAATCATCAACTGACCAATCACCGAGACAACAACTCTGCGAGTTCATCTTCTTCGTCATCCCCATCTTCTGGCAATCACCATCATCTCAATCATAATCATTTCATTTCGGTGGTGAAGCCCAGCATTTCTGCTCCAATCAGTCGCCGTTCCAAGTCTCATCATCATCACTCCTCCCATCATCATAGTTACAATCATCATCAGAAAATCAACAAAGAGTTAGCATTAGCACCATCATCCGGGAAAAATTTGGGCGCACCAGGGTCACCGTCTTCAGCAGCATTATTAGGTAAGCTTATATCAAATCTTTTTACTTTGCATTACAATTAAAATGTTTTTCTTCTCCATACTGCCACCAATGCGCAAAAAAAACGTTATAATTACCAACAATTCTTGTGTGTAGTGCCCGCATCATAAATACAGTTTAAAATAAAAACTTGTCCTGTTAAAAGGTTCACATGATAAAGTGCAAATCAACTTCCGGTGAGCCACAGTCTTCATACCACACGGTTCACTCACTTGGCATATTATGAACTTTACCTGTTTCTTCTCTTTTTATATACAAAACCGCCCCCGCGCGCACACACACACATTCTTCATTCTTGACCACTGCTGCTTCTACTACACAACTTCCCATGACAAGAACAAAATGCATCGTTTCCCATGTAACTAACTATATTTTTTCTCATTCTCATCTGATCTGTCTGGTCAGCAGCAGTAAAACAAGCAGAAATTCTAGTTTTTTGTTCATGACGACGATGATTCAGGTGATTATTACATTATTTACTGAAGTTCCTTTATTTGTTTGACATGCTCGACTAGAAAGAGAGACTTTTAGAAGAGATAAAAAAAGTTGGATTTGTTAAAAGTTGTGCATTTCTTTATTATTATTTTTTTACGTACGCGAGAAAAAATAATATAATTGGTGTGTACTTTAATATATTGGTGTATAGCATACTTGTAGACAAAACAGGGAGTTTAGTGGTCAATTTTTATGATTGGATGATAACAATAATTCCTCTTACTGATAATCGCGTTGAATAAAAAGAAATGAACGAACACACATGAGCTTTGCTTGCTCTTGCTCACTCGCAGGAAATTGCATGACTACTACCTCTTGAAACAACATACAAGTTTTTTATATTTATTTGTTTCTCTCTCTCTCTCTCTCTTCGTTTATTAGATCTAGTCTAGTCTGTGTGAAACATGAGACATTAGAGAGATGGGTTAAAGTCAATTGGAGAATCAACTTGTTTTTATTTTTTTCTAAAAATGTGTGTATTAAGATATTCTTAAATGCATGTATGCATGTAGTACAATTTTATGCAATGGTCATTCCTTGGCATTTGGCACCAAGTCATTTGGGAGTTTAGTTGAATGAACCAAGCCGTTGAAGCTGGTGATAAATGGATTTTAAGGTGAACACTCGTTTGTCTTCTGAACTCTCTTTACTCCTTGATCGATCTCCAAGATAGATGGATGAATGTAAATTATTATATTTACATAATATATATATGCATTGTTTGGGTAACAGAGACACACACCGACGCGGTGGTAACTGGTAACACAAGTTGGGAGCTAAAAGATCCCTGTGTTTTTTATACTTTTGATTCTGAGAAGTAGAAGAAAAGTAGCCCTAATCATTATCTGTCCTCCCATCTACCATGTCCACGAAAATTGCTTGTCTTTTTCGTCTTGTGATGTTTCTAGCGTGTCGGTGCAGTATGTTGCCATACAGATATGATGCAAACTCCCTCTGTCTTTCCATTTCTCTTGTTATCGTTATTGGCCTTTGTGTGTTCCGGTTCCTCTATTTCACACACATACTGTCTGGAAATAATAATATTATTTCAAGAAGAAAAGAAGCAAAAAGTCAAGTCGGAATATGCATGCATGTCTATTTGAGTTGTGTCTGTGTGACACAGGAAGCATTTGTGCGTGGAATGGTGGGACTGCCTGCCAATATACTATTATTATTACCTATTCTTATTTATATTATGTATGGATGTATGCTTGTCTGATGATTGTGATTGTGACAGACTTGCCGCACATTATTCAATTTCATCACTGACTTGACTTCTCCTCCTCAGTTCTCTGTTTCACTGTTGTTCTAACTGTGAGAGAGGAGTTGGAAAAAAGGGTTAAAAAAGGATGGTCATCATCACATCATCCATCGCCCAACAACTGCTAGACTGCTGCTGCTGCTGCTCTAAGTAATATACGACGCAAAGCAAATGTGTAAATTATACAGAAAAATTAGTGGGGATGTTCCACCGGGTCTCTCTGGTTTTTTATTACATTTTTTTCAATGTTCACAACCAAAAACCAATATCGCACACCCGCACCAGTGAAGTTGCAAAATAAGAATAAGAAAAAACATTGACGAACTTATCCAGAGAGAGAAAGAGATAGATTTTTTAATCCATCAGTTTTGTTACCACCAGAAACAAGGAAAGGGTTGACTTGACATTTGTCCCATCTGACTTGACTCTCTGGTCATTAAAGAAAAGTCATGTCCTTTGAGAGAGACGGACCACCTCCTTTGTCTCCTTTCCTTTCCACATTGCAATCTGTCTCGTTCAAGACCACCACTCTAAGCACATGTGACGTGACGGTGGTGGTGGTGGGGGCATATAGTGGCGAACATGATGATGGGTTTGGTTTGATTTGGCGAGGCTAGAGGCTAAAAAACTGAGATATCTTGAGATTGCTTCTTAGCCTGGTATTCTTCTGGATCAAGCTTTTTCAATCCGACAATAAAAAAGGGTTACACTCTAAAAAATAATCTAACGGCCACACGTACGTATAGTAGCTCGCTACTAATGCTAATAATAGTTATGATGATGACGATGATAAAAATCGGTAGTGTTAGGGCAACAGACAAGTGGAACTGGCCAGAGGAAGAAGAAGTTAGGAGCAGAAGGGAAAAAAAGTGATTTTGTGCAATCTGTTGTCCAAAGGTTTTTTTTTTGCTTTTTTTCAATCTCGGTAACTCTCGTTTCTGTCCTCGTCGTACATACGCTATGCCATCATCATTTCAGCCAAATGTTGAGAAATGTGTGAATGGAATGTGAAATTAGCACTTTATACCTCAATGAAAAAGGAAACCTTTTTTCTTGACTGCGTAGCATGCTGAATTGTGGGGAAAAAATAAAATCTCAAACTTCCTTCCTGCTCACTGCTGATCACTTACTAGTTTCAAAAGGTCAACAAGGCTAACTATAAGAGACAAGATGGAAAGAGAGAACATTGTGAGGTGATAAACGAAAAAAGACTTATTTGTTTAAAGGACAAAAGTGGTGGAAAGTTCTGTGAATATTTTAAAACTTGCAAAGAAAAAGAGAATTTGAGATAGACAAGACGTCATAGAAAACCATTTTCGATTTTTTCACTTGACTGGTCTTGTCAGTCAACCACATTTTATGTAGGGACAAGTGTCAAAAAAGTAAGAAACTTAAACTCCACCAAAGAAATCATCGTTTGCACAAGATGCACAAGCAGAGAAGAAAATGGAGATTATACATTGACATGAGTTTCCGGCTCGCTATCCGCTAAAATTTTTAGTATCCCTGACAAGACGAAAAAATATTGAATTTCCTTTTTTTTTGCTAAAACGTCCCAAAAAAGAGAGTAAAATATGTTAAAAGAGAGATCATGGGAGAGTTTCGTAGTGATATGATACGATGGGACTTTATATAAGTATACTAGTAGTATTTATGTACATAGCAGCCGGACATGGTCGGCTATAAATGTCAACCAGTAAATTAGAAGCAATTAGCACAATTTTACGACTTTTCTCATCTTTCCAAAGGCTTATGTTCATAGAGCGTTGCTGCTCGGCTGCTTCTGTTATATTGCTTTAACTCTTGTTTTAAATAGGACTATTGGTATACTGTGCTTAATGACTGGTCTGGAAATTGAGTCCGCTGCCGACGCTGACCACGAACCAAGTCACGAACATACACAAACACACGCGTTACACATTTTTTCTTCTCTCCTTTCGATTTGCACAATTTTCCGGTTTGTTATAATTATGCCAACATGGGGATAATAATTTCATAATTACAGGATCATTTTTTCCCTTCGTAATGGTAATATCTTTAATTGACCAGCACACACCAGAACCAATGTCGCGTGTAGTCTCATTACCATTGTAATCACCATCTTTGCGATCATCCGCTTGGAACAGTCCATTTATTGATTTACCTGTGTTTTTACGCGGTCATTTTATTTGTAAAAATGATGATTTTCATGATCACTAACCACACAAAGATTCATTACCATAATGCACCGCTCTCCGCTGTCAGCAGAAAAATGAGACGACACGCAGCAGTAGTAACATTAGCAGTAGCAGCGGTGCCTCTTTTTTATTACATTATTCTTCTTCTTTTACAATATTATTTGCATTTTATTGACTGCCCCATCATCATCACCATCTAGAATGCTACCTGCTGAGATATTATGATGATGCGAGGGTGTCCATAGGTCCTCCGTGTCCAAGTTTATTACCGGCGGGTTACGTATACGATCATCTCATTTTTTTTCTTGTTTGTTTTACCGAAAATGAGTTTAGATTGCATTTTACTCCAATGCTTTTTTTGACCCTCGGAGTATTTTGTGTTTATTTTTTATTATAGATTTTCGGTGCATGCAAATGACTCAGAACAAAACACATGAATGCACTTTTTAAGTTTGATGATGAAAATAGTGGTGAGGACTGAGGAGTGGTAGCAGGCAAACAAAAATGTTATTGCCGTGCTCATCATCATCATCGTCATAGTCATGCTGCTTGGTTTGTTCTTTCCATAAAAATAATGTATGCAGATGATAGGTTCAATAATATTATTACACAGTTGGTTATGATTATGATGATCACATGGACAAAGGCATTAGCTATGTGCGTACCTGATCACCAACCAGCACACCACCAACACCATCATCGCATCGTCACAGTTATCCTCTTGTTAACATTGCATGCAAACTCAATGTGCTCAATATTTATGCATGCGTCTATTTTTTCATGTAATAATCACAAAAGGAAAGATATAAAGAGAAGAGCACAATTTTTCTGTTATGTTGTTGGCTTCTGCTGTGGAGGAGGAAGTGGAAAGCAGTGAAGAAACGGAAGAAGGGTTCTCTCTCTTTCTGATGGCTATGTACAAAATGCATATGGATTTTTTAAAGAGTTGGAAGAGATGGTCTCAGAAAATTTTCACGGAGGAGAAATTGAAATGCCACCCGTGGCCAATATATACATATATATAAAAAATGTAGTCATGGTTACACAACGAGCAAAAAGTGTACAATGGTCACTGTAAATGTATCATCTCTCCTGCTGGGTGGAGACGAATGAAGTATGGGTAAAAAAACTAACTTGTGCGTTGGGCAGATTTAAATACGAAAATAAAGTTGAATTTCTCTACCCGACCAATCTAAATTTAAATAGGTTTAGTTTGCAATAAACGTCATCATGTCAAAAAGAAGGGTTCAAGTTGATATGTGGGTGCACACAATACAAAAAGTACAATGGCATATTATCTTCTTCTTTTTTCTGTTTTTATGGGGTTACTCTGGCTGAAGAGATTGAATAAAAACTAGGGGATTTTGACATGACCAACATAAATATTATAACTGGCATCATGAATGTATGATTATTACTCTGATGATCATCTCAACCGAGTGGAAAAAAAGTATTGAATTTTAAATTTATTGTATTGACGTATGTGCGAAAAATGGGATAAATTCGTTGTGGTAGTGGAAATGTATTATTATTATGATAGTGTGTAATTTATAATGAAGGGGTAAATGGATATATGATATGTCCCTCTTTTAAATTGCTTTTGTTGAACCACTTTGCAGAAATCCAGTGTATTCTTTAAAATATCAAATTACACATTTTCAAAACATTGAAATCGATCAAAGTATTTTTTTATTGTACCCTAAAACTTAATTGCCATTATCGATACGAACAAGAACAACAAACAATGTTACACCGTTTTTTATATACGTTTCAAGTTTACTTTTCTATTTTATAAAAATTTCCCCTTGAAAAAAAACGCAGTACAAGATGAAGAATAAGCTTGATAATAAAAAAATCTAGATACTGCTATTCTCCTAGACTCAATCATCTCAGCTGCTTACTCATGCATACGTAAAAAGTAAAAGAAAGACAGACAAAAAGAGACGGAGAGGAGAAACGCATAAAAAATGAAAAAGGTAAAAAAAAACTGAATACTATGAAAGCTTGATATTGTCATCAGACAGTCCATAAAGAAAGAATAGAGAGAGAGAGTCCATTTTCGTCATCATATTCTGTTTCTGACTTTCACCATTTCTTTATGGTCACGATGATGGCTATTCTTCTCTCTTTTTTTACTTTCAAGTGAACTTGACTTGAATTGTGGTAGTGGTAGTCGCCGTGATCATGATCGTTGTCGTGTGCTTGTGAGCTTCTACCGTTGTTGCAGGTTGCAGTGCAGATGCATTTCCACTTGGATTGATTTCACTTGGGAGATTATGGACAATCCTTTTTTTCCTTTGTTGTGGCTGTTGCACTTGTATTCTTTGTGAAAATTTATGATATGATGGGATGTTATGCGGTGGTGAGTGAATAGTGACAGTGGAGAAATGAATGTATAAAGTCCGTCATCATCATGATCATTGTCATCATTCTGATATTCTTCTCTCTTCATTGAAACATTTTTTTTCCCAAGTGACAAGGACACTATGAGAGAAGACTCATCATCAGTCAAGCTTTATTTGACTTTTTTTGTGGACACAATGGATATATTCTTTTGTGGCGTGGCTATGCATGTAATATTCTAAAGTGGAGATTTTTTTATTCATACTTTTTTCATTTCGACTTAAAAAACTTTTTCTTTGGATCATTTTTTTGTTTTAATGTAGGAGAAATAGAAGTGCATTTATAATTAATGTATTCCTAGAAACGTTCACTTGATATTTGGTGATAGTGATGATGATGATGACTTGGCATAAAAAATGTCATTGCATTTTGTGTATGCAAACGGGAATGAAAATAGAATAAAATATATCAAAAGTGTGGCCGGTGTTTCTCTCCAGCTGACTTAGCTGCTGGCGTCTTCCTGTTTGCTGCGTGTGCAAACAAGTAATCAATTAAGTTGATATATTATACGCAATACACAATGCAATGCAGTATGATGATGAGTAGTCAAGTCCATCTCGAAAACAACATTTTTTTGGTTTTTATTTTCACTGGGAGCTCAGTCAGTCAAACAGACCAGAGAGAATAAAAAATCTACAAATCGGATTACGTAAGCAGAAAAAAACTACGACCAAGTGGTCGCCGACGTGCGTATTCACTTCTTTGCTGCTTCACAGTCATCTCCATCATCATCATTATCACTGTGCTGACTTTTCTCTTTCTATGCTTTTCTGGGAAGTGAAATGGGGAAAAAATGTCCCAAAAGACTTGAGAAGTCTTGGGCTTTTGCATCATCGCCACCACTGTCACCTCCACCACCAAAAAGCACTTGTGTCTCAATGATCACACACAAGGCAATATAAGGAATGACCGGAGGCTACTTTTCTATTCAGAGTCATCGTAACTTTTCATTCACTCAAACTCAACGGCTTGGCTTCATGCAAGGCTTTTGGTGACAGATAAAAAACAACGTTTATTATTTTCCTCCATTGTGGGGATAGACGACGGTTGTTGTCGGTTTATCATTCATATAAAAAAGTTGTGGGGATGCGCAGCCTTCAGAGTTTTTTTCAAAACAAAGGCAATTTTCCAAGAAAAGCAGTCACTTAAAAACGCATGAGCAATTACAGCTTATAGTAAGTTGATTGTGTGTGGGAGCAATTAGCGAATATGGAAAAACAATGTAAAATTGGATTGAAGGATTTTTTAAAGTAAAAAATGAACTAGAAAAGGGATATTTTGACAAGCATATATTTTTTAGAAATGAACAGTGTACATTGTTTAGTTGAGTGTATGCGAAGGAGGACGATGACTGTCACAGCGACCATGGCACATGGACATTATTTTTTAAGGGGAACTTTTTTTCCGCATGTACGTCACGTTTTTTAATAAAAGGTTGTTGTGCGTCTTGTCTTGCGATGATATGTTTTTTGATATTACGTTTTTTTACTGCTGCGTATGACTTGATATCAACTGTTTCGCGGTCCACTGATTTATTTTTCATTTTTCCCCTGTCTGACTTTACTTGAGTGAGTTCAATTGACCAAAGTGGATCATGAATTGTAATGCGGGGGTGGGTGTGCACACGGCTGAGTGGTTGATGATGATATCGTCGTGATGAAGATGACATTTCATTTTTTTCTCAATGTGATGTATGCTTGATTTAGTTGTCTTGAGTTTTCCAGTTGTGTTGATTTTTTTACACATTGAGCTTAATGAAGCCAATGAAAAAAGTAATACATTACATGAATGTCCTTGTCATGATCATGTCAACGAAACCAATACAATTCTTGAGAATATGGTATAGCAGCAGAGTAATAGATTGGTTGATTAGCCAATGTACGAGACGAGACAACTGCAAAGGGGAAAACTATGTGTGAAAGGGGAAACAATTCGTGTTTTGCACACAACATGCTCAATGCTCGCTCTCGTCTTGTGAGCCAACTTTGTTGCGTCGTACTTTCTCCCATAAATTTTGTTCTCTGGGGCATTTTAAGCATGGTACATTTACACAAGCATTCACATTTTATGGTGGCTCCTTGCTGCTGATGAGCATTCCTTTGGGAGTTGATGTTTTACTTCTGTGTTGACAAAAAAATGAAGAGAGGAATGTAGCTTGCGGTGCTGCTGTTACTAATGTGGTGGTAGTAGTGGAGATTTGACTTTGGTAACGAAGTTTTTATATGTGTGTTTGAATATTTTTATGTTTGCAGAACCAAATCGAATCACTTGTGGTACCTGCCAACAAATCTGCTCTTCAGCTTGGTCACTAATCCAACACGTGCAAGAAAAACATGGCGTGAAACTCTGCCAAGAAGGACCTTCTTCATCATCATCATCATCCACCACAACTAGCACATCATCCTCAGCAGTTGACCACACAGGAACTGGATCAGGTTCAGCTCAACAACAACAGCAACCATCTCAGTGGCGAGCAAGCACAAATAATGGTAGCCCAAATAGTGGACGGGAAGGTTCACCTGGATCAAGCCGTGGTAATAACAACAGAAGCAGTCCTTTTCTTAGCGGTGGAGTCTCCACTAGCACATCATCCATCGGTGGTGGTTGTGTGCGTGTTCCGAGTCCATCTCCAATTTTAGGCAGCACTCTTCTCGGAGTATCCCCATCCATATCGAATCATCTCCATCAATTGGCAAGCGTGAGTGCTGGTGCCACAGTCCCAACATCCTCTATTCTTAGCGGAAGTTTGTCTAGGGACGAGCGTGGAGTTACTGCGACGAGTAGCATAACAAACAGCCGCAGTAGCAGTCGTCATCACAGTAGCCATAGAGATCGGGATGCAAGAAGTGTCAGCAGAGAAAGTTCCCGGGAAAGGAGTTCATCAAATTCTTCTGCTGCCGCGTCAGCAGCAGCCGCACAAATTCTAGCTGGACAACCAGGTGGATTTTCGCTTAGCGGAGCGGCGGCAGCAGCAGTAGCCGCTGCAGCTGCAGCAACGTCCAACGGGAGGAATCCTTTAGCTCCCGTACATCCCTTCAGTCCGGAGGGATTGGGACTTCTCAGATTCCCCTTTCCACAACCATTTTGCATGCCAACTGCTCGGCCACCTTCATCCACGTCCTCTGCAGCTAGTCATGACTTTCGTGCTGTGGAACAGTTAGTCAGTCCAGCAGCTGCTGCAGCAGCCGTTGCTGCCTTCGGAAACCACTCTGGATCCGTTGGAAATCCTTCCAATAATGGCAGCTCAATGACAAGGTAAGTTGACCTTCGGAATCAAATTAGCTCGACTGATTATAAAATATGTTTTGTAGATGTAAATGAAATCAGCAATTCCCACCCGTGAAACCTTTCCATCTTCCTTTCCGTTTTTTAAAAGTACATCAATTAATAACGAGCATGCGTATTGTCATGTTGTGATGCTATTTGATATGTGTGTCGTTACTAGTGTGCCGCTGCTAAAATACTATTTTTTCTTCTTTTCTTCTCTTTTCAATTGTTCTTCTTCTAGCGTTTCTTCTGCCGCTGCACCCGCTTCCTACTCAGTTGCAGCGATAAATAGCGCATTAATCAGCTGCCCCACGAGTGGTGTTGTTACCAGCAGTCCAATAACTAACCTAAGTAACAATACTAGCAATATTCCTACCAGTAACTCCGCCGTAACTGCGGCAGCGGCAATGGCCGCTGCTTCTTTACTTTCGCCTGCCGCTCTCACCAGTCTTTTTGGTGACCATGCGGCAGTACATCATCAACTTCCTCGATCTCTTTCTCAATCTTGTACACCAATTCCTCCACCTCCTACTTCCTTATTTTCTCCTCCACCACCTCCTCCTCCTCATTCTAGTTCTCATACTGGTCTATCGTGTCCACCTCATGGAGGACCACTCGGACCTATGTCCCCTTTTGGATTTGCTGATTTACCATTGCATCATCATCCTCATCCTCATGACATTTTTCTACACAGTGACTTTCGGCCATCACCATCCCCATCAGGACTACCCGGTCTCCCCGGAGCTTTACCTTTTGATGCACGAGTTGATTTGGCTGCTGCTGCCGCAGCTGCCATGGCATCCATTCGACATCCCGGCAATCCTGGAGCCGCGCCAGCTGGATCCTTGACTGAGCCTTTGGACTTTTATTCACAAAAGCTAAAGCAGTTGGCGGGTGGTACTAGTAGTGCTAGCCCTTCACCGTTGTCACCAGGATTCACAAGAAAGCCAGTGATGACACCTCCCTCACCATTGTCCCCCGAAGACGGTAAGTTGTTGTTTGAACTTATTTTCTGCTTCGTTTTATTTTATTTTATTAAATATATTTTTGCTAGAGTCATTTTATTTATTCCATCGTTCCTTGGTTCATGTCAATTAAACAGGGAAAGGGGGAAAGCGTTGTCACGTGTGCAACAAGAAATTCCGCTTTGATAGCACCCTCATGGCCCATCTCCGCACACATGAAAAAGACCCACCACACTCTTGTCCCCATTGTCGCCAAGCATTCACTTCTCATCTTAGACTCCGGCGCCATCTTATTTCGCAACACGGTCCACTTCCCGACATGGACGAGGGTCTGCTCGCGTCTATGGGGTTCGCAGGAATTCCTGGGCTAGCAGCTAATCCTACCGCTTTTATGACCAACAAACACCTTGCTTCCCCACACCATCATCATCTTATCGGAGGGCATGAAGTAGATACAACTGCTATGCCAAGTTCAACACAACCATCATCATCATCAGTTGGTGGAGGCATGTTTCCCTTGGCTCTTGACTCCACTTCTTCGTGTACTAGTCCTCATGCCACTGGACGAAATAGCAGTACACCCACGCCACCAACTTCTGGAATAGGTTCCAGTACGGGATCAGCTGGTGGGGCTACCACTTGCTCTGGTCCAAACTCTTCGAGCTCGTCAACCACGCATCACGACTTGCTCATGTTTGATTCAAATGTCTCAGTCACAAAGCCATCAGAGACATCTGAGGCGCAGCACAATAATAGTGCTACAAGCAGTACAGGCACGGTATCTACTTCTGCCGCAAATACAACTGGAAACAGTACTGAGATCTTAGATAGCTCCACATCTGGTGTTAACCAGAGAGGTGACGAGGATGAAGACGCTGGAGATGAAGGAACTGACATGAACAAATCAGCAATCTCTACCGAAGAAGCGGAAGAGGATGATATGCAAGAGGAGTCGTTGAATCTTTCATCTTCAAATAATCATCCTGACGAGCAAAGCAACAATGACAACCATAGAAACAGTCCTGATAGCGGTAAAATGAGTAGTTCAAGTGCTGGCAAAAGAGGAGGAGAAGATAACGAAAATAGGTCTACGAGTACACCACCTCAAACGCGAAATGGTGGAGCCAGTAAGAGATCCACTGGTAGCCCATCTAGCTCAGTGGGAAATATAGGGAAGCTAACAAGAAGTCAAGGGGTTGTTGAAGGAGGGGATGATGAGAAATTGGGCAATGAAGATGATGCTGACTCCTCATTGGAAGACGAAAACTTCGACGATTTTCCTGAAAGTGACGGAGAAACAAGTGAACCAGAAGCAAAACGACGTCGCCATGGAAATAACAATAACATAAGCAGTGCAAGTAATGACGGTCCAGAGGACTTGACACGGCCAAAGGAAAGTGTTGGAAGCAATAGACACCTTCATAATCATCTTCAACAGCAGCAACAAATGGCATTGAACCACTCAAATAGCTTGGTGGCCGAGTTAATTGACAGGTACGGACTTGGAAACGTAGCCCAATACAATGAAGCCTACAGACAAGCACTAAAAGAGAGCCAGTTGTACAGTAAGCTGAAAGGGAGTGGAGTTTCTGGAGGCGATAGATCTGGAGGTATTACTCCAGCAAGTTTGAACAATGGCTCCAGCCCCGCCAGCCCTCCAGTTGGGCTTCAATCACCTTTTGATATGCTCAATCCCGTGGCGGCCGCCGCGGCTGCTGCTGCAGCAAATGGCGGAGTACCTCCCATGTTTCCCTTCGAAACTAATTTGGAGAAGAGATTGAAAATGGACTCGGCATTTGAAGGGCTTCAAGCTGCCAATCTATGGCTTCGAGGTGCAGCAGATCCTCTCAACTTTTTGAATTCTGCTGCAGCTGCAGCTGCGATGGAAAGTGCTGGTGTTGGTCAAGGTAATCCTATGTTGGGTGTTGGTGGGCACAATCCAATGAATAATGGAAATGGTGGGGGAAGGGAGGAAAGACCAGAAAAGACTACAAGATACAAGCTGAATGAAAGAAGAGGAGGTGGAGGAAATGGAGGAGGTGTAGACCGTAACGCGGATGGGTCAGGCCCAATCACAACTTTCAAGAAGGAGGGCAAACGAAATGACACTTGTGAGTATTGCGGGAAGGTGTTCAAAAACTGTAGCAACTTGACAGTTCATCGACGATCTCATACTGGAGAGAAACCATACAAATGTGAGCTGTGTAGTTATGCTTGCGCTCAGGTCAGTACAAAAGATTTTTTACATTAACTCATATTTTGTTTTTATAGTTTATAGTTTGACTAAGTAGCATGATTTTTTATTTTATTGTTTTTCTTTTCTCTCATAACTTTCCACCGTACAGAGCTCAAAGCTAACCCGTCACATGAAGACACACGGTAGACTAGGCAAGGATGTGTACCGCTGTCGCTTTTGTGACATGCCTTTCTCCGTCCCCTCCACCCTGGAGAAACACATGAGAAAATGTGTGGTCAACCAAAATAACATGGCCGCTGCTGCCGTTGCTGCCTCAGTGAAACTTGAGCTTGGATCTGCCCAATCCTATATGGATCACACCGACGAGTCCAACTCCAAAGATGCAACTTGACTGTTGCCCTGGGGGGCGGGGGCTCCCTTGATACCCCATCATCTTCACCATCCTTCCTCAGCAGCACTACTACAGCCACCATCACTACCACCGATTGCCTCGCTTTCACCATCCTCAGGGGGTGGAGGAGGGGGAGGCAATGCCTGCTCGCTTCCTATGTCAGCTCCATCTCCTAATTCTACAGCAGGATTACAGGGTCAACTACATCCGCATCATCATCCCCATCTTCTTCCACATCACCCTCATTTCAGGACGTTGCAGACTCCTCCAACTGCCGGTATTTTCTAAACTAAATCATTTTTTATTCAAGTAAATATCCATCTGGATCTACCTGCTACTTTTGTATACCTTTTACAACACACACACACGCACATTTGATAGTCCAAGTAGAGTCAGGTAATTTAAGTTTTTTAAGCACAAACACGCGCCCTAGTCGTAGTCCCTGAGTTAAACATTACAAGCTCCAATAATTAAGTTTTCACAATTTTTTGTTGTGAATTAGTGTTATAATTTATAATTAGCAGTAGACAGGATTATGTGGGATATCTACTGATATCAGTCATATGCGTTCATGCATGTATGGGTTTCTTTTTCGCATAACATGTAAGCTTGCACTACGCATTTGACCTCATGAATGTTAACATTTTAAACATGTGTCTTCCCGGTTTTAGATTCCTAAAATAAACAATATTATTCGTGACCGGTCTATCTTTTCCCAAAAAAATCAATTAAAAATTAACTAAAGATAATGTTCCCGGCGGAGAAACTAAAAGAATAATAACAAGACTTGATATATGTTTTAAATGTATGTCGTTGTGGTGAATAAATCCACACGATACTACATCAACAACCATCACCACATTCGGTGAACAATAAAAAAATAGCTATGATTTTAAGAAACAAAAAAACACACTCACACAAGGTAATTAATTGGAATTGATTAAATGAAATCGAAAAAAATGCATATATATCATTTTCTATTGAAACATTGGAGGGTAGTTATTAAATTACAGTTAGTGTTACTAATAATCTCGTTATCATACAAAAGTACTTACTACACTAGATAAAATGTACTTACACTTGTTTAAGCATCTCGATTTTCATTGGATAGGTTAATATTTTAATAAAGGTAGTATTTTTTAAATAAAAAAATGTATAGTTCCTTTTTGTAGAGCTGGTCATTAAGTAAAACCATAGTACTATATCGTTGCCGTTGTCGTCTGTCATTTCAGGTCATTCAGTATCATAACATCCATCCGCTAATAATGGCTAATTAAAAATCAATAGTTAGAAAGTAGTAACATTTTTGTAAAAAGAAAGAGAAAGGGTTGTATGTATTTAGGTACGTAGATAGAATGATCATCATCAATTTTTATCCTAATTAATTCATCCTGAGACTTGCATAAATAATTGCACGTTCATATAGCGTACATACCACTGCTAAGTTAATGTGTCCATGCATCTCCTTAGACGCGATAGGAAATAATAAAAAAGGTTGATGAAAATACAGGGTTTTTCTTACCAAAAAAGTAATAAATTATGAATAACATTAGTGGTCGTGTATCGTATCGTGTAAATTACCCGAAAAATAAAGAAAAATAGACATAATAATCACATTACGATCATATTATTTTATGAGTAATAATAAGATACCTACATATATACATATATATATATTAGTGAGTTTAATTGTGAAAGGTAGAGCAGAATCATCAAATGAAAAAGTGAGATTTTCTTTTGCAAATAGGATGGCCGGTTTATAAAATGATAGACTTTGAATTTTAAAACTTATTACACTAATGTTTTGATAACGAAAACAAAACTCTCCGCAGTGTGCATGATGAAATGGATGAAAATTACGGCTAAGCCACGTCATTTCTTGTAAATGGAAGTGAATGATTCTTTAGCGAGTTGGGAATCACACAGGTAGTAATATAAGTAGTATTTCACATTTGAGGTAGTTTTCATAATTTCACTAGAGGTTAATTCAAATAATTAATTAGTATGAAGAAAAGAATAGATTGCTGCATAAGTCAATAATTAAGATTATTACGATAGACTAGAGTAGGTTAGGAGCAAGCCATACTAGATACAATGCAATCGAGATATATGTACCATTCAACTGATGTAAATATAAAAGATTACAAAATGGCATAACATCAGAAGACAAAGTGTAAAATCACACATGAGTTGTCACTATCATTGTTTGTTGAAACAGTGTAAATAAAACAGTTTAGGTTGATTTTTATGTGCTAAAAACCTAATTTTACAAAGGAAGTGAATAAGGGATGTGGGGTGGGAAATCTTGTACAAATTTTCCATAGACTTTCAATATCTATTAAACCATAAAAAATGACGAATAGTATATATATGCATATTTATCAAGTTATGGCATCTTTGAAAAAAAAACTTTAAGATTACCGTGTACTTTAGGGTGGACAAGGGAAATCTTTCAATTTTGTGAAGTGTTTATCGAACACTTTCTTCATATTCGAATAACTTGTTTAGTTGGCATGTAAACAGGCTTTAAAGTGCACAGAATAGTTTGGAATTTTAGAATTGTAAATTATTCATATTATGTGTATTTTTAAAAAACAGTGATGGATTTATTGAAAACTGCCGTCTTTTAATTTTAGATTTAACTGTAAATAATTTTAGGCATAAGTTGGTAAGAAAAAAACTGAATCATAAAACTGGTAATAAATATTGTGAATCAATATACTATTTTGTTCATAGGAGATTACTAAAGACAAGTATCAATCGCAAAAATTCACGTTATTTAATCTCACAGAAAAAAAATCGTACAAGTTTCTGTTGTTCAGACGTAAAAAATAAAAGTCATCAGCTATGTTTATAGCCGTGTATTGAAGCCTCCATCGATAACAAATGCACTAAACTGAAAACTAAACATTTTCACGATTTACAAAAGTGCTATAACCGATTAGATGAGTAAAACAGATAAATGAGATGTTAATGACTTAAAGCGTAATTTCTACAGACACAAAATAGGCACATCCTTGTAAAAATGCTGTATAGATTCTATGTATAAAATATGTAGGAGACATGTATAATACATTGTTTTGTATACATTTTAATATTGTCTTGATTTTTATTAAATTTAAATACGTTTATGTCGTCGTGTGTGTTATTTTGGTGCATTGAAACTAGGTAAAAAAAATTATTAGGCATTATGTAAATTTCATATTCGATAATAATCAATAATCGTCAGTTGTATCTTTTCTCCATCGCTCCTCCCTACTTGTCAAATCTTTTGTAAAATATGTGTCAATATAATTTTCCAGATGGAATTATATACTTGACCATTTTTCCACAAATAAATATTAGTTGCTATTAGTTATAAAAAATAATTGAAATACTTTTTATTACTATGTGTGTACATAAGGCGTCGTATATTTTAAAAAATAGATGAAATAGTTTGCGTTTCTTATGAATGACATCTTTTGCAGACAAAGCAATATGTCAGGTTGTAATAATAATGTTGTACAATACGTATATAATGCATGTCACTAGTTACTATACATATAATTATAATTGTAAACTTTAAATATGTATACAACTATATCAATTGGGATAAATATCTAATAATATTTAGTGGTGATGATAATGATTTTAAGGATAAGTTTTTTAAAAAGTGTACATTAAATTTAGATGAATAGATTTGTAATTTTAATATGACACATTGATCTGTTTAATATAACACGTTGATTTTATGTAAGTTAATTGTAGACCCTTTACTGTATATAAATGTATTTAAACTTGCAGTCGATAATGGTACGTAATTTATAATTCTGTTAAGATAACAATATAAATAGTGTAGCTATAATTTGTATCAATAATATTTATTTAAGCTATGTATTTAATTATACGAAAAAATAATAATCTGATGATGATAATGACTATTATAACATGAAATTGGAGAAAAAAGGTAATGAAATGATGATGATGATGATAATAGTAATGATAACAACATAAAAATATAATAAATATTTGACTATTATTAGAACTAAAATTGATACCAAACAAAATATGATAAAAAAGTAATAATGATACTGAAAGAATAAATAAGTATAAAATAATTGTTAATTGTAATAATTAATGATTAAAATAAATACATACGTAATACATGATATAAAATCAAAAATAATACTGTTCGTTTTTAATTCATTTTATTTTCTCTACAAAAATCAATTTAATTTAAAAGCCATACACAATGCATTTTGTGCCGACCATAACAACATCCCATTTTGGTCACAGTCATCATCAGTCCGAAATCACCGAAAGTTTTTTTCAAATCCGAAACTTGCCTAATCTGCTATATATTCAAAGTTTGAAACAAGCAGCGCCATCTAGCAAATACATATTAAACTACTTGGATTTTTTAATTTAATCCAGCAAACTATAAACAAGCTCGCATCACCGTTCCTTTTCACCGAGCTGCAATCCACCGCTCGTTACATTACAGCCTTATTTCTAATTTCCGTAAAAAAATCTTTAAAACTTTAGAGATGCTTTTGCTATTTTGGAAGATTTTAGGCCCACCAATTTATCCAATAAACTTATTTATCCTTCTGCAAACTTTCATTTTACACTATATCCTCAACATTTTCACCCCTACATAATATGTACATATATATCATCCCCTAAATCATCATTGCAACTCCATTTAAATTTGGTTTTTTTGAAGAAAGAATCACTCAAGCTGTTAGCAAAAGGGATTGAAATTACATACAAGCATGTGTGTATGTCTGACTAGCTTTGTTAGTTTAAAATCATCATCGTACCATCATCATTTGGATTGCATATTTCCACTGAATTGATCTGGATGTCCCCTTGTGCGTGTGTGTCATGCATGGGATATGTATGTACAGCAAAGCCTATTAATAATGGAATCAAAAATGTAAAATAATAATAATGATAAGGATACATGCGTACTTTTAGACTTTCCCCTTCCTCGTGTGTCATCATGACACGTACACACACTCACACAAGAGCATTCAAGAAATATCACATGTGTGCCATGTATGCATGTATTCAACTTTTCTTTACCCCTTTCTCCTTCTCAAGCACAACCAAACTACCCATATTTATGATGCTGGATCTATATGAACGTGTTGTTATAGATAAAGTTCTATGAAAAACGCCTATAAAATAATTCCATTAAAACCATTTTCCAGTATCAGCCTTCAAAAATGATGGGATTGCATGTTGTAATGTGAGCATGTGTGTTATGTTGGTGCATCATAATGTCATTACAACTGTCATTATTATTGTTATTATTTAGGGAGAAGGAAGCCGAAAGAAAAACCTTTTTGTGTATGTGGTGGAGGGTGGCTAGGAGGGAAAGGGGATGTACGGAAGGTGCAATGATTACATAGCAAAGCAAATGCATGATGTGGGCTTTTAAGCTAGTATTTCTGGAGAAAACTGTTTCTCCAAAGTGAAAAATATCCACACACACACACATGGATCCACATAAGCTTGTTTTATGATCTGATTTGAATGTGTTTTTGAAACGAAGGGGACAACAGACAAGTGACGTGGTTGCCAGGCTGCCTGGCTACTGGCAGATAAAGTAAAATGGCGGCAAGTAGTGATCATGCTATCTTTTTCAGTCAACTCATTCATTCGACCCATGGAAATTCTCTGAAACGCAATGTCCTGTACTGATACATTTCAGCAAATTTTTTTCTTGTGGGAGTTTTCTAAAATGCGTATTTATATGAATACATGCATAATATTCTAAGTGGGATATTTTTTAGACACGATTGACACGAAAAAGATTATTTTTCTTTAAAACTGTTTTAAAAATTGGAGAGAAAAAACAATTGGTTTGATTTTCATACATTCACGAATTTGAGTGCATGCGTATGAAATACATGTTTTACGAAGAAAGAAGCCTTAGAAGCCAACGAACGTGATCATTAGGAAGCCAAAAAGAAATATTTCTGTATATTTTGTTGGATATCATTTCTCCTTAATGGAACACATAGTAGTTTGATAATGTGAAACCTGGGATTTTCTTTTTACACACACAGATACACATGAACAAATGCAATTATTATTATTTCCCTACAGCAGCAGTGGCAAGTAACTGGAAAAGGACTCAAACACAAAAAGAATTACTACAATTACTACAATCCATGGTTTTCTGACTAAGCTTGGCTTTTACAACAAAAAAAATATTCGAAAAAAAGCTGGCGGGTCAGGTGTTTTATTTCAGGTAAAAAATGTATAATGGATTTCCCCGGTTTTATTTCTTGCCAGACAGCAGAACAACCACCACACACCATCGTCATTGCACACAAAAAATACCTGTATAGCAGTGTATATGCACGCAAGCATAGCCAATTCAAGTTATCATTACCATCATCATCATCCAACCTTTCTCTCTCACGGGATCAATTTTTCTTTAACATTTTCCCTCTATTTTTCCACAGGCATACACATATCACGATGACGACTACAACGACGAAGGCAACGCTGTTCCCTAATTTTCACCATTTTCCCCTCAAAGCATAATAACAAGTTGAGTAAAAAGTGAGAAAAAAAGAAAAGGAAAAGAGAAGTAAAAAAAATGTAATGTCCGTTCAAGGGAAACTGACTGTGACTGAGTCTTCCTTTCTTGTTCATCAGCAGCAACGTAAAATATACAACACTATCACCATCATGATTTGTGTATGGTGTGAGCTTGTGATTTCTCTTTTTTTTATATAAACCATCTTCATTTTTTTTCTCCTGGCTCTTCAAAAAGCAGCAGTAGCATCATTATCATAGTCATCAAGAGAAGAACAAGTGGGAGAAGAACCCTTTCCACTTATTTTCTGCATTAGCCCACTCCTTCTAATAAATATGCATGTTTAAAAAAATCCATATACATCACGCTTTCCCCAATGTGGGAAATCTTGCAGTCCAAAAGAAACACAAAAACATTGGAGAAAAAAAGGCATGGTGGACGAGTGCAGACTTTTGAAACCAGGAAGTTGAAAAAATAAGAATCTGCATATCTGCTGCAAAGAATCAAAATCACTCAATTATTCACCAAAAAAATCAACCCTAACATTCTTTTGTCACTTTAGTTGTTATAGAGCCAAGACAGGATGATGATGATCAGGATGACGCATACCCGAAAAAAAAATCAAAAAAAGGATTATCATTTACAAAAAAGCTGTCTAGGATTTTTTTGTCTCTCCAGAGTTCCTTTTTTTCTCTCAATTTCGTGAAGAACTAAACATACCCTGGTCTGCTGGGTGGGTGGTTGATAGTGGTAGTGGCGTGGATGAAAAAAGGGATCATAGAAAAAAAACGAGAGAAAGGGAAAAAAATCTTTTCCAATGTATTTTTTAATGGAGGTGGGAAATCAGTGCAATTTGTATCTGCCCGTTTGGTTATGTCATCATCATCATCGTATTCATGGCACTAGATAGATATACAGTAAGCAAGCAAAATACCCTTTTCTTTATTTCCTTTCCAGTTTGTCTGAATAACGAGCTGGTATAAAGGAATAAAAAAAGAGGACGACGACAACGGCGAGAGAAAAAATACACACCAATATTATTATTTTTTCACTGGGTTGTGTGTGTGTAATCCTTTTTTTGCTATCTTTAGACAACCAGAACCAGCACACACAGAGAAAAGAAAAAAAGAAGAGTTGTCGTTGCTGTCATTATTGATGGTACTGATGGTGATGGCGGCTCGGTGGTGGTGGTGGTGGCAGTAGTAATGTATATTATTCAAGTAGTAGTATCTTTGAGAAAGACATGCATGCATGTATGTATGTATTTTTTTGGTGACTGGTGGCGTTTTCAGCTTTTTTCTGTCTTTCTCTCAGAAGAAAATAATAGTAACCGGGAGACTTTTGCTGGGGAAAATAATCCGTCCATAGTAGTCAGCTGCAATGTATTTATGTATGGCTTTCTCTCTTCCTTGCTTGTCAGGGGCTGGTGTTCAGGAGTTCTCCAGTAATTTATGCAAATCACTCACTCTGCGTCTCTCTCTCTCTCACCGCTTCTTCTTGTTCTGCTTGCCTCCTGACAGTCTGGATGGATTTTCCCTCTCACACATACCATTCCTCTCTCTCTAGTACCATTTCCCCATTCTTCTGAAATAATAAGTACCCGTTCCAGCTTTTAGGACCATCAAGAAGAAGAAATGCATTATTTAGACCTGCCTAGCCCAAGAAAATTTATTGATTGGCAGTCATTGACAAACAACACCGTCAACGTGGCACGGTCAAAATGAATATATCATCCTATTTTAATGACTACTGTAGTACCAATCGGAAGGAAAAGAAAAGGAAAAATGGACAAAATCAATACAATCATCATAGAATCACACAATCCAGTAGAAGAAGCATTATAAGAAGGGCCGAACTCTGTGAGAATGAGCGATGAGATAATTATAGTGTATTTTAAGAGGGATTCTTTTTTCTCGGAGAAGAGGGAGGGAAATTGCCTATTTTTCATAGTGCCAAGCTGCTCAAGAGAAGAAGCTAAAAAAACTAGAGAAAGCTCCAGCTATCTTTGCCACCATATAAGTAGGTGCTATGATATTTTTTTTATTTTCTGGAGTAATAGTAATGATAATAATAATAATGTATCTACATACATAGATGGATGACACACAGCTGTACAGTGGTTGGTGGCGGTGGTATAGACACACGAATTTATTTCACATCACATCACCCGCACACACACAAGCCACACAGCAAGACAGAGAGGGAGAGAAAGATAAATTTGGTTGTCCAACAACGACCGGCGAGAAAAAGAAGAAAGTTGGTGTGGTGGTGGCTATTATGCTACACAGGAGCCCTTTTTATCTAGGTTGTAGTATGCCTGGGTTGGTGTGCTCGTAGTGGTGGCAGGTCTACTTTTATTTTTTGTGGTCTTGTTTTTTTTCACCACCACCACGAGAGCTTCTCTCTCTGTCTTGACGTGATTTTTGGTGCCATTCTCTACCAGGCTAGTATACTATTCTTTAAAGTAAAAAAATAGACAGAGATTTTCTATTTTTTATATCTCGCCATGTCGAGCAGCTCTCATTCTCTTTTCTACCCATCCATTTATTTCTCCACTCCAACGCCTTATATAAGAAAACACACTGGTATAATATATGCATTATGATAATAATAAGAAGTAGAGGAAGAAAAGTAGAAGGGCTTTTATTTCTGCTTATTTTTAAAAAAGTTTGTCTTGTGACATCATCACTATCACTACAACAACAGCGAGACAGAGAGAGAGAGAAAGAGAAGCGGAATAAAAAACAGCCGAAGAAGTATAGAAGCAAACACCAAAATAAAAAATTCTTCCCATCCATCCATTTTTTTCTCACTACTCTTAAGCAGATACAGGAGCAGTAAACAGTACGGCTTAAAAAAGAAGGATGAGAGAAGAATAGCCTTTATAACTGTTTGTCTCCCCCAATTTTTTTTTTCGTGGATTTTCCCCCTTTTTAGAAATGTGTGCATGCATGCATGGGAAGAAAGAGAAAGAATCGCGATGAAAATGATAAGCAGGAGTAGAGAGAGAGCTATAGCCAGTGGAAGACCAGAGGCAACTCTTTTAGTCTTTATATTTTTTTTCTTTATAGTCTCCCTTCACCCTTCCTATTTTTAGGCTTTATTTTGTGGCAAGATGTAAGGACGACAAGGATGATGATGATCATGATGATGGATTTTCTACTTTCTCTGGGATGAACCAAGAGAATGCCCGGGTGGTGGTGAGGATACTAGAATAGCTTGTATATGCGTGTGCATGCCAAAGGGTCAGTGAGGCGAACAGTGAACAAGGATAAATGGATACTGCAGCTACTACACCTACCTATCATTTTTTTGTCTTGGATGTCGGTGGTGGTGTCATAGTGATCCATGTTGTTTTGGCCCTTGACTAAGCAATGCTCTGTGTGCTGGTGTTGTTTGGAAAGAATAATTTGTCTACGCCAAAAAAGAGACGAGGAGGATATCGAGGGAAAATGGAAAGAAAAAAGGATGATCATTGGCGGGGTCCAAGTTCAAGAAAATCGAATTCTCATCCGAGAGGCGAGCTTTTGGTGATACCATACCACCGCCTCCCAAAAAAATTGTTGGTAGAGTGGTAGTAGTGGTGGTGCTGATGCTATTATTATTATTGTTGTTGCTTATCCAAGCTTTTTCTTCGCTGGTAGTGATGTGATGGTGTGACCCTTTCATGCTTTCTTGCTCATTTTCTTACGGCAAAGCAAGCAAACAAAGCGTTTTCTCTCCCGGACTCTCTCTCTCTCACTCTCTTCAGCTCCAAGATATTTATGGTGTGCCGATGAGACAAGAGCAATTAATCTTTTTCACTCCTTATTCTTCTCTCTCCTCTTTGCAGTCGACGTCGTCGTCCTTGTATGTTAGAACCGAGTAGAGCTCCCGTTTTGCTGAATTTCCTTTTTTGGTTTAGGAAAAAAAACTCATTCCTTTTTCATGGCTTGCCCATTTCCTCCACTTATTATCATTTTTTCGTGGCTATGAAATAAAATGACGATTGTTTCTAAATATGGGGGATTGAAAATATGTATGTATGTATGCATGTGGTAGTAGGCATTTTCATATTTTTTTATGCTGAGAAAAGGGATCAGCATATGAAAAATAAATTATATGAGGATGACAATGACAAGACAAAAAGGAATCTATAGATTCGTAGAGTACATGATCAAATATTTTTTATAGCTTTTCTACATTTTCCCATAAAAATGTGTCAGCAAATGAAATTGTATGGCAATATATTGTAAATATGAATAAAAGAACGGCTGGACAATGGAAGTTATAATATCATGTGTACATGTAGCATTTTAATGAATGGTTAGAAATTTAGTCCAACTAATGCATTTCTGATGGAGTTTCATCGAAACGAAAAAATTGCATTTAATAACATATTAAAACTTCAAAGTTTCTTTTCTTATTTTCGAAGTATTTTGTTGTGGTATATATATTATGTAATAAAGAAAATTTGGTCCAAGAAATAAACAAGTTATGTATAAAAAAAAGTCGATTAAGAGCACACAAATTGATACAGTCATTTCTATTTTATTTATTATTTTAACTGCATATTTCATACATAATATATTAGTAACTTGCTGTTAAGGCATCCTCCTTCATGAGTTCTCCAAACAGCCGTACTTCCTCATTTAAAACTTACCCGATACTGAACTTAATTTTTCCATACCTTTTCAAATTGACTTTGTTCTCCACTCTCCATTCGGTTCAACTTTTGTTTATTTTTCCCATACCCATTCCTAAACCTAATGTTATGTTGTATCTTTTCTGCTTTCCCTTTTCGTCTTCATCCTGGTCGTCTTGCTGCGCTGCCCTTTCTTTCGTGTATGAGTGTGTAATGTAATAATAAAAATGGTATTTGATTGATGGTAACGCCAAAAAAAAAACTCGTTCAATGCCTTAGCCAAAAAGTCGATCTTGTTGTTTCTCTCTTTCCCTCTTCATATCCTTTTTATTCAATATCATATTCCACTGGCAATCCTTTCATTTCTTTTATTACCATCGTCCCTACTCTATAGTCCTCCCTATTTTCCTCTCTGCAACTGTATCTCTCTCTCCCTCTCTCCTTCCAATCTCCATATCTATCCATTTCAACGAAACATCACAACAACCAAGAAACTTTGAACAAAAACATCATAAAAATATCTATACTCTATAAGAATTTCGAGGAATTGTCTTGTTCGCTTTAACTGCCTTCCAGCAAAATATCTACTTTTCTTTCTTTAGCTCTCTTTCTTTCCAGCTCACATTTTCTTTCCTTTTGTATTTGCTTACCTTTTTGTTTTGTTAAAGACAAGAAATAAGAGATAAGAAAAAAAAATAAGAAAGAAAGCGAAATCAACCAGCAAATGAATCAAATGAAGTAAGAAAAAATCTTCAACCAAATCATCAATGTTATGAACAGAAGCACCTAACCGGTACTAATTTCAGACTGTTTATTATGGAGGGGATGGAGGGTAAATAAATGTTTTGACACACACGGTAGTTTAAGTTTTTACTGGTTTATATTAAACAGATTAATACTTTTA
>JAQFZH010000611.1:0-29610 GCA_034695485.1 Entomobrya nivalis | reverse complement strand
AATCAGCATAAAAAACTACACAACACAGTATAAATGTCATGTAAAATTTCCATGATCTATTGCATTACTTCCATTGTAAGTACCTTTAAATATTTTAAAATACATATATACTGCTTCTAGTCGTTTTATCCTGCACATCTTTGATTAAAAATGATTTGTACAATTATTTCCACAAGTTTAAAGAACGCATAAAATTGGGCTGAATATGTGAAATCGATGCCTTTTTTAATATCAAAATATTGTGTAAAGTAGTATAATATTTAAGCCAGCTAAATGTCAATTGTTCCCTTTCTAAATTGATCATAGATATTTTGTTTAGACTAAAGTTCATGCCAGATTTAAAATAAAATAGAAATTTTCCCAAAGAAGAAGAAACAGGTTTCCCAATCTTCATATAACTTTGAGTAATTTATTATATTCATGTCAAAAATTAGTTGGTTATTATAACTTCTTACTTGCGTCAGCATTATTTTATTACATACGTTTTTGTATTTTTTTATCCATTTCTATAAAAAAAATCGACTAAGAAAGGAATTGATTTTTTTTTGATATGTGTATTTAATTCCACATCTTAAAAATAGCCTTCTACTTACGCAAAACTGAAACAGGCCAGATAAAAAATGTAGATTTTGACAAAACAAGCAATAAAGAGTTATGGAAGAGAAAAAACTAATGAATATTTTTCGAAATGGAATTTTTAAATCAATTTTCCAACAACATATTTCCAAAGTTAACCTACAATATTTTATACAACCATTTTAATGCCAAAATTTATAATTTTGAATTTTTTGCTTTCTATTTTAGTAACATATATGCTTGTATTCTAATAAAAGTCAAGAAGACTCTATCATACACTCCTGGTCGCTCACAACGGAATTTTTATCGCTACTTTATATTTTTTTAGTGTAATTGCTTGTTTGCCGTAATATAAAACATACAGCTTGGATGCTACCAACAAAAGGAACGAGCGTGTCAATTTATTTATTTATTTTACTGTTGCAACCTGATCAAAAGATTTATGGCCTGCTATTCATTATATTCTAGTAGTTTTATGGGGCATATTTCGTCACAGAAAATTCCAGGCCCCAAATAAATTCGACGAGTTCCTCGTGATTTTGAATAACGTCTAAAGTATCCATTAGCTTGTAGTCTTGTAAGTATTTTTAATGAAAATTTTGGAGTTTATGTCGTGTTTTGTTATATGTGAGAATGTTGACATTGTTGAAAAATCTATATTTAATTTTACGATTCATATTAATATGGTTTTCATACATTCCTAAATAAAGTAAATAAGCAAAATTAAGCTATTATAATTTAAGCAAATGTTGTCAACCAATCAGATGTACAAATATTAAAAAATGATACTTGTGTGGACACTAAGATTTAATTTTCATTAGTACTGAATTAATAATGTGTTGATTTTTTTCTTACAAAATTAGTGCTTTATTAAAGTATATGTCCATTTGTGTCAAATAAACAAATGGATAAACGATTTGTGCAAAATTATAGCAAATATTTAGCCTAAATATTAGTATTAATGTTTTTCACAAAGGAAATAATGAGTTATTGAAACTAGACATGAACGCTACCTTATCTTTAAATTTAAAAAAATCTAGTTCTTTATATAGAAACCATTTAAATTGTTTTTTCCAAAACTTAAAATAACTTTATAACAATAATTGATCGTTTTAAATTTAAGAAAAATTCAAATCTATTTAATGCTTGCGAAATTAACTTTAGAAGTTTTAGTGGTCTATCTTTTAATATAAATTGTTTTCTGAAAATTATCCACTTCACATCGAATTAAATATTAACTGAATTTCAAAAATACATCAAAAATGAACATGGAAAATAAATCGAACAAGCAAAAAGCAATAATACTTTTTTTTATCATTTCGACAAATCGAAAACGTGTGTTGCATTGACGTCAAACTTTATAAAACATTTGGTAAAATATACTGAATAAGTCATTTAGAAACCTGAACTTGTACCATGTCAATCTACGTTTAGGCTTTTTTAAACTCTGAATTCCAAGCGGACTGTAAATTCAAAAGTTTCCTAAACTGAAAACAGATTCCTAAAAATTAGGGTACCATGTTGAGCAAGAAAATTTATTCGTATTTTGACTTCGTGTCAAAATGTTGTCAAAAAGTTCACGCCATCACTATAATATTTGACCCGCGCAATCAACAGTTTTACGTATCAAAAAATCCGAAGTTAGTACGAAATGTAGAAATTCACTTCAATCTTATCATGTTTTGGGTTATATCCTCCCCAGCATTGCTCTTCAAATACTATAAACCAGGCCATATGCATCAGTTCTATTTAACGATTCTCTACTGGCTTGCTGGAATTCTTGTAATACTCACTTATTCAGTAACGCGATGGTTTCCCAGTGACTTTTGTCGGATGGCAAATGGATTAATAACGTTTTTAAAATATTTCCACAGTAAGTCTATCTATTATTTACGCGCAAATGGTATAACATTTTCCGCCTGTGTCTGGGTTTTACATTTTAATGAAAATAAAAATAAAATTTCATCTTTATCTTTCAGAAACCTACATGCCTGCCTTTAAACCCGAGTCGAGCAAGTTAAACAGAAATATGGAAATACTGCTATATGGATTTTTTATATCTACCGTGTTCACTGTCTCTTGTGCAGCCATCCTTCTAATTTACGATCCAACCAGTGTCGTATTTCTTGGCGCTCTCGTTCCACAAAAATACTATTCCTACTTTCCCATTGGAACTATAGTGATAATATACCATTTACTCTATTTATTGGTGACTGGCTTCAATTTAATCTTTACATTGGCCATCATTATAGTTTTTACATTATACCTTACAGTTATATTAACTAAGGAACTAAACTTGTCTAGAAATACATATAAAACTTTAGAAATATTAAGGGAACCTAAAACCATGTTTATTGAATATAGAGCGTTTCAAATTTTATTTGCAAACATGCTCTGTTTTCTTGGTCCTTTTATTGTACTTACGCATGGCCTTGCTCTAATTTTTCCGATGCTTTCTAATTTCTTGTTAATTAGATATTGGCATTATCTTCAGCCAATAAATCAGCTATTTGTTGGGACATTGGCATTACTTTTGTTTTTATTTTGGACATTTGTACTGCAGCTTGGGAAATACTTGTTTGTGAGAGGGAACAAAATTCAGAGTTCTTGGAAGCGACAAAAGTGGGATAATCAAATGGATAGAAAAGTGATGAAACGATTTCAAAAAAGTTGCAGATTAATACTAATTCAAAGTGGGAAGCAGTTAGTATTTGGTAGAATTACACAGTTTAATTTTGTTAAGGGTATAATGCGGGGAACATTTAGAGCCTTGCTGACAAGTAAAAAGTGAGGAATTTAGGTAAAGTTTAAAATGGACTGTTTTAATTAAGTTTTATGGGAAAACCAAAATTGTCTGGATTTAATCGATTTCGTTTACCAGTTAAGATAGATATGTCAGTTTGTGGTTATTCAAATTCAAAATTAATGTAAGAATTAAATAATTGTCGATGGAACGCATCAAAAGCATTGCTTTTGAATGATTTCATCAATAAAATGCGATAAAATTATAAGCTTTATTTTTAATACGATTTTGATTTTTCATTTTTGATCTAATGCACATAACATTTAGAGTTGAGTTAACGGGCCACATTCAAATAACCGCTTGGTAGTACTAGTTATAAACCATGAATAAATCGATTTTTGAATCTTGTCGTTTATGTTATCAATAAATACTAGCTGTTCAGCTATTCTAGGCGTTACAGCTTTTTAAATTACGAAAGCTATTTTATCTAATATTTTCTGAAGGTAGTGTAATTTTTGCTAGTACGAATTTAGTTATGCTTAAATTTAACAACTTGAAATTGAAGTTTTATTCCCACTAAGTTTCTAATTTATATCATTTGACGACTTTAAAATGTACTAATCAGCTTACAATGGCGTTTCCAATCAACTATTGCCTTTCCTCATCGATTCGAAAAGTAAAACATGTGATACAATTCCAATACAAGTTTTTCGTTTCCATCTAAATATGCTTTATATTACACAGTATATTACTTACCTCACCTTCTTTCTCATATTTTCATACAATCAAATAAATTACTTTTTTCACACAAAATACTATAGTACCTACTAGAAATTCTGTTTTTTGTGTTGCAAGTTGATCCATCAAACAAAAATCTATATTCGAAAATAGTAATTGGTTTTAAAATATATTCACTTTGACAAATTTACCTAAAGTCTAGACATACCCATTAATTTTGTACTAAAAAAACAATCAAAATCGAAAATGTACTTCGCATCATAAAATGATTGACTTATTTTTTAGACAAATTTTGACTATTAAGTAAACAATATGCTGGAATGTATTATTAAGCAACATAATACAATATAATATTCACATTATATGAGTATGTAAACAATACCATTACCAAAATTAATTCCGTATTTTTGAAACTCCCAGTTTTCAAATACTTGATGATATCACCAATATGAAAACTATATAACGAGCTTACGTAAAGAATGTTTTAAAGTTTGCGTCACACTGTGCTAGCCACTGCATACCAAATCGCATGTATTCATCCTAATCCAGTTGCATAACTTGACAAAATTGATTTTGGATCAGAGCTAAATAAAATCTACTTCCCTTTATCTCTGCAATTATTTTCGAGTTGAATCGACAGAAAATGAAGACCTTTAATGTTGAAGATTTAGTTGAATATATGCACACTAAACCCGAACACCGTGTACAATTACCACCTTTTCTTTCACAATTTATAAATTTCTTCAAAGTTGGATATTATGTCGGAGTGATTCCTTTCAAACTAAATTTTGACCACAAATCTGGAATAACAACTGTAGATTCTTCAATTTTAAATAAGGTTAGTTCAAATAAACGATAGTTACAACAAGTATTGTTAAAATTTTCAAGTGTGTATACTTAAAATTTGTATTGCTTTTTAAGATTTTGGTGTTCCTAATTATGCTCCTAAATATTCTGTACCGATTCGTTGAATGCTGGGAAATTCACAACATGATGCCTCAAAACACCAAACTCTGGAAGCCGCCCATGTTCTTTTTAATAATTTACAGTTATATCAATATCGCGTTTCATTGCACCCTCTGGATAAGTCTATGGAAAAAGCAAGCGCTTATTCAAGAAACATGTTTGCTGCTAATGGAAGATGGCTTACTAAAAACCCGAAATAGTCGCCGTCAAATATCCTACCTGATAATAAAAAACATCGGTGTATTTATTTGGTCCGTGATATTTGGAATAGTTTGCCTAGTTAATTTTTCCGAAGAAGGCTACCAACTCTTTTCAAACAAGCTTACACTTCTTGATTGTCTAAAGATATTTTTCAATATATATCCATCCCAATATTCAAACAGTACGATTTTGGACGCATTGACTGGCGTTTTGGTAATATACTGTTTTAATATACGGCAAATAGTTGGGTTTTTCGAAGAGTTTTTTATGACTATCATCATATTAGCTGCATGGTTAAAAGTATCTGGCTTTTTACAATTAACAAAATACCAAACTTATAATAATGTTAGCTGGGAATCTATCAAGCGAAATTATTCGTTAGTTAAGCGGATGGTCGACACGGCTAATTCCATAATTCAAAACAATTTGCTTCTACATACTCCCGTTGTACTGTTTTCATACACATTCCAGTTTTCGTTTCAATTTGGAGCGCAAACTTATTTTACGAGAAATTCTACAATTCATAAATTCAGGTTTGTGGTATTTATGGCGAATAGTATTGGTATGTTTTCTTTGGCGGCTGATATAAATCATAAGGTATATAAACCAGATAACAAATTGACTATAAAGTTAATATACTGTATATAATGTTGAACGATTTTAATGTTTTAGATGTCCAAATTTCAAGAATGGTTATCAGACATTTCTCTGCAAAAGTCTAGTTTATTGTTGGATCCACTACGGAGGCGTGAACTAAAAGTTATCGTGCAAGAGCTTCAAAACAATCGAATCAGTATTTCGTGTGGTGGCAGGTTTCCAGTGACAAATGGCATGCTAGCTAGTGTAAGTTATGTAATTGTATATGTTTTTTTGATTTGATACGTCAGAATTTTAAAATGTAATCAATTACTAAAATGGAATTTTTATAGGTATGTGGATTGGCAATGACATACTTTATTATATGTGTACAGTAAAAGTGGTCGGTAACGTGTGTGGATGTGACTTGGGGTTTCTATGGGTTTGTGAATAAATTAAAATATTAAGTATTATTTTGGTTTAATCTATCAAATGATTATAAAATGATTTTAGTGATACTTTAATGCAAGCACAAGTCTAGTTAGTGTTGAATCTTTACTTCATTTGACTTTCAATTTATAAGCTTGTAATAAATGGACTTATGCACATATTTTAGGCGTATTAAAATAAAAGTTTGTAGTTTCCACATAATATGTGTTGATCAATAAAGTGTGTGGGAAAACGTGTTGAAAACTACACAAGTTGAACCCATTCCTAGACGTTTTGTGCCACTTTATTCTATAGATATTATGGCTGCAAGCTCTTTTAAAACTATTTAGCATTACAGATGTAAATACATACTATCCTAAGTCAACTTGGCTTTTGCTCAAACTGAAAAAACATGATGATGATGATGGTAGGTCCATTCATACAAAATGCAAAGATATACTATGTATTTTCATACCCCATCATCATCATGTTTTTTCAACTTGAGCAAAAGGCAAGTTGATTTAGGATAGTAGTTTTAGAAGGTTTTCATTTCAAAATTTATGGGACACTTTTTGAAAGTACTTGGTGTTTATGCACCTTTTCAATAAAAATAATAATGCAATCAATTTCGTAAATTTTCCAAATATTTATTACTCAATTATTTTAAATGTCACAGCTTAGGCAAATTAATGTGATACTTTTTATTTATTAGGATACGCCCTAAAACTAGCGAAATCGCCAATTCAAAATAGTCATTGCATTAAGAAAAGTATTAATTTTGTATTGAGGTCTAACATTTTCCATTAAATTCGAAAAACATGTCATCTTTAGCCTTACCTTCTGTTTACATATTGCGTTCGGTAAGAACCAAAGTAGCTGTAAAATTTAATTCAGTATCTGTGATTGACAGAGCAGTCAGCAGTGCTACTTTAACCCTTTTTACCAATCCAACCGAAATTCCAATCGATGGAAATGCTTTTATGTACCTTCGACTTAGTTTACTTTTTATTGTCCATGCCCAGTAATGTTTATAATTGCAGTCCAAAAATATTTGGAACTGTTGCCAAAGTAATAATTAAAACGTCCCCAAAAAAACCAGCTCCGAATACCACACATGAATAAATGTATAACACAAATGTAATCTTGTTTGAAGAGAGCATTGTTACCGCGATATAACCACCAGCTGATGTAGATATATTTCCTATGACTGTCAAAACAGCTACAAAATAGTAACCGAATTGGTCGAATATGGACATAAATAAGTTTAAATAAGAGTTTGATTTTTTTTTGGTTTTCTCCCGAAGTTCGGAATTGACCATTTACAAGGATTCATCATATCCGAAATTAAAATATGGGACTGTTTTGCAATACAATACAGGGAGTTGCAACACTGGGAAGATAATTGCTGACGAAAAACCAATCTCTATACATGGTGGATTTACATTATGCGAAACAAATGCAATTTTAGAGCTGCTGCTTGCTGAACTTAATGCACAATCAAAACATCAATTTAATCCACTCATTTCAATAATTTTTTTTGAGTTTGATTAAGTCATTTTTTCTTACAAAGTTTTGATTAAAGATTTTTTTTAATCGATTAGATTGTGATTTTGTCGTTATATGTTTACCAAATAGATCACGTAATTTGATGAAATAATGAAGCAATTTTATAAAAATATCTGTTTTGAGCTTCAAGCGAAATACGCAAGGAAATTTATATCACAAATACACCTTTTTCAATTAAGATACCAATAGCGATATATTTTCAGAGTTCAATTTTTCCAAACTAACTAGTATAAAGTCAATACGGACTACTATTTATAACTAGATGATTTTGACATTGATTCAACGCTTTGAATAAACTTCTTTTTTTAAGCTTGAGGCTTCTCAGTTACCAACCGAGCATAATCATACGAAATATTTCTAAGACTTTTTCACAATGGCACCATTCAGGTCAAATGTTAGCACTAGTTGCAACATGCTATCAATCATATTATGAACCATACCTCGAGAAAACTCCTTGCCAAGTTGAAAAAACACGCCAAACCTTAATCTAACTGGATGCAATGACCTAGCTTTCTTAACATTAAGTCTATTACTAAATATTGAGCGCCTACAATAATGTGCCCTCATTTCCTGCAGCTTAACCTTAGACATACAATTTGTCATCTCAGCAAGTGAGGATATTACAGGAAGTAAAATTGACAAACCAGCAATCACCGTTCCAGCAGACAGTGCAAATACCATATATATTGAAACGTCTAATTGTCCAATTCCAACAACACAAGCCCAAGTTGCCTGAATAAATGCAATATAGAGTATTGTAAAAGCTATTAGAGTGGCACGTTCAAAGCCTTGCTCTAAAACAGTACAAATCATGTAAAACTGGTTGTAATAGCAAAAGAAATCTGATTGTCTATGAACTTTATACAGAAGCGTGCTAGCCATTTCTTTTATTGCTGTGATAACTACTAAAAATCCTAAACTGACAATTTGCATGGCTCGGCATCCTTGACAAAAAGCTGGGATTAAAATTAACGTTTTTGTACAAAATATAATCGTTTTAATAAACTCACTCCTTTCATTGGCATTCGGTGCAATGTCTTCAATTAGCCAATAAATACCATCTTGTTTACCAGCCATGGAGTTAAAATAAAGTAGAATTGAAAGAAAGTTCATTGGTTGAAATGCAAAAAAGAATATGTCCAGTGTGCTCATCTTACGGTTGGCGTTTAGTAAATTTGGATTATATTCTGTGAGTATTAAGCACATTTTTTACAAATTTTTTACAACTTTGTTTGAATATTTAAGTTTAATAACTTACTTTGATATACTTGTTTTTGCAACTGTAGAAACTGGTTTATTGTTGACCAGTATAAGGTCTGTCTTAACGCCCAAACTCCATAACAGCCTGCTAGGTTGGCGGTAAAACAGCATAATGCCGTTTTTAGTGTACTTGAATGAACGGCTTGTAGGTCGGAACGGTTAAGGAATGGCTGTGTTAATACAGTGTATGCAGTTGCAAACCATAAAATGAATGCGAAACAGTTGGCGAAATGCCATTTTATCCATTTTTCGTTTTCTAGATTTGGTGTAATTTTTGAATCCTTCGGATTCCAAATAATTGGAACTTCGGGAATGTAGAAATAGCATAAGCGTAAAAATCGTAGAGCTATTCCATTATATTTTGTCAACATGGCAAGCTTTCTTATACAAAACTTGAGGGGAAAAATAAGTGAATTAATAGTTTCGGATTGGGATATAGCGTTTGAAATAACGTTTAAGGTAGCCAAAGTGAATTATTTAGTTTTGTGGTTTTTATTTAAAGGTAACAAAATCTGGAGTTTATTTTGAACGATGTAGCTCATACGAAAGTTTACTGGGTAATGAACCATGTTCTAATTTTAGTGGCACAAGTGTGTTCATTAAAAATAACTATGAAGTATTTGTTAAAGTAGCGAGAAGGGAAAGGATTTGAAATTGTTGAAAATTATAAGGAACATTTAATTCGCTAAACGCACTGTTTTGGTAAGGTTTTCACGTTTAGCAACATTTTAATTCAATTTATTTGTTATCAAGCTATTAGAAATATAAACAGACACACATTGAAAAAATGTTAAAAGGCTTCTAAGACAAGGCAAAAATCAATTTAAAAACCAAATATTTTTGGTAGTTTTAAATAACTAGTTTTAAATTGAAAGATATCAATAGGACTAAAAGTCAAAAACGTGTTTAATAAAAATAGTTTACTTCGTCGTCTTTTTTGACCACACGGGTGACCTAATTCAACTCAATGATTAAAAAACTAAATTCGGACAAAAAACTAATTTCGAACCATATTTTAGTTCAAATTATGTAAAAAAACAATAACTACTATAAGCAGTTTATCATTTTTTTATTTTGCATTAACCAAAAAAAATTGCGTAAGAATTTTTTTTCAAGACATAACCGATTATTTTTGTCTTGTCAAGTTTCCAATACCTAATTACTGTAATACCTCTTTATAAACTTAATATTTAAATTGAGTTTAAATTATTTTAACTACTCATTAATATATTTAGGTATAGTAATATAACGTTTGAATTGTATACAATAATTGAACTCGTGTATCGTTATTTGATTCATCATTATAATACTTACAGGTATTGTTAATCCTATTCCCGGTAAACAACCTCGATTATTGTAGATTTTAATTTCATGGATATAAATGTAGTGTAATGTGTAATGATATTCACCCACTCATTATACCTCAACATTTTTTTTACCTTGCATTACATTTTTTGTGGTTTTTTATTTTCATAATACAAAAGCATAAGAACACCCACCACAGAGAGTACACTTGTAAAGAAATTCCAATCGTACAGTCATAAGTATATTAAGTTTTTTTAGGATACATTTCCGTTTAGAAAAACCCAGCAAACTTGTTAAATCATCGCATTTTATAGAAAATGACATCATTATTTTGACTGGCGTGATAGCAAAAAATATACTTAAGGTTTAGTTTTTAATTTATTACATTTACTTCCCCAAACATACAATATATACAGGAAATCAATACACAACAGGAAAGTGTTAAAATATAACCTAAAATATAATAAATCATAGTGAAATCCAAATGACATTGACTTTAAAACAAATTTATTAATTTTTCCTTCTAAAAATAGAACAGGTTTCCACAATTTACAAAAGAAACTTATTTAAAAGTTTTTACATACATTGAAATTAAATTGATAAAAAGTAATTGAAATCAAAATCTTCTTGAATACGAATGACCCCATATCAAAATTTATCAACGACGTTTCCCATCATATCTGTCAAAGAGGGGATCCCGGTTAGAAACGAACTGGTCTTTATCACTATTAACCCAGTTGCCCCATTGTCCCACACTTCCACTGGGAAATTTAGATGACCATTCTGTATTCCACTTTGATTTCCAACTGTTCCAGTTGTTAGTTTTACGACGAATGCCTAAACAAATCAAACCAAAAGAATCAGTTTATTTTTCATCACCAAAAATTGTTATTTTATACATTATGAAATGTTTAATTTAACTAACCGTAAACAGTTTGCCCGTTTCTACATTTCCATTCCGGACAACAGCCATCATCCTCCTTTACATTGTAATTGGCATCGCACCAAACTCCCCTCGGGGGAGATTGGCAACTTGCATCAGGGCATTTGGTGGATTGAGTGTACTCGTTATCTTCGTATCCTCTACCATGAGTCTTCTGAAGTTCGAAAATAACTAAAATCACAGCAGAAAACTGTACAAGTTTAATAAAGGCTCTCATGATGACAAATTATAAATATTCTTGTTTTTTGGTTATTCGAATGGATCAGAAGTTGAATTCGATATGATAGTTCACCAGCTATGGTACAATTAATATACACCCATTATTCATGGTTTCTTGTATTTTTTCTGTGGCTTTACAACATCCGTTTTAAAAAACCACCTACGCAAAATAAATTTCCCAGGAAAATTTCTTTCTTATCTGTCGTCATTATGTAAACATATATTTAAACAATGATTTAAAAAACAAAGCTATTTTACTTTCCAGCATGTAAATTTATGACTTATATTCATTTCAACAAGGTCATCCTTTGAAAAATTCCAACTTTTATAGTCGTCATTGAAATTCTCTGCAATATTATTAGTCTAGTCATTCAAACTGTATTTACCACCATTGCTCATCATAATATTTTCAAGGTTGTTGGTCATTGTACGTACGAAAATAAACTATATTTACTAGAAACTTTTCACCACAAGTAGTTAGGACAACTTTAGAACCTTCTCTTATGATAGTTTAGCTCAATTAGTGAAGATTTGAATAATATTGCTTTGGTTATAATTTTTGCGGTTTTCTTCAAAGAATGTAATGCTATTAAAGAAAATATCGTCTTTTTGAGATCTTTCCTTTTGATATTAGTATACCTATATCATACCTTTACTAAATATTATAAGCTAAGACATGGGCAGGTATAAAAATAACTTAATTTGTCATGCTTTTTAATTTGTACAACTATAACAAAAACAAATTTTCATCAAAACATTCCATTCCAAACTAGTAACAAAATATAACAAGCTATCTTACATCTCAAAGCAATTAAAACTGGGCAGTTTTTGATAGAATTTGAAGATAATAAATTATCATAACAATTCTTATCGGTCAACATGTACAAATTAGGTTAACTAAATACATTTATGGGCAAACTTGAAGAAAAGTATAAACTAAAAGTAAATGAACTTTTTTAGTAGCTGTCATAAAAATAGTGATGATCTCGTTTGTTTTTCGTATTCAAATACGAGGAAATATTCTATAGCAAAAAAATGAACATTCTGCAGAGTTTTCCGGTTTCCAGAGGAAAAATTTTACAATGCATTTTAGCTATATGTTACGATGCTGGAAATATGAATCAAGAAAAATATAAATAAATGTGTTAAAGCTTTAAATAATTTTTTTATTTCGAGTGTTTTATTATTGAAAAGTTATAACTTTTTAAGATAATAAACTATATTATTAATTAGAACATATTATGTACCAACAAGTTTATATGTTCTACAAAAATGAAAATGAAATGAAAATTGAAAATTATGAATTATAAATATGAAAATCCCCAACTTTCAGAACAACTGGTGAACAACTTTTAATAAACTTTTTAAACCGGATACTTTGTCCATCCTTTCTGTAAACTAATTTACAGCTTCTTAATATCATTGAGGATATTGACGTTGATTGGCTTCCAATATCGAACATAACACAAATAAAGAGTAATATTGTAACTAAGGTAGCTGCAACACATATTTGAACAAATATGTTTAATACTGCGTGATATTTAACAAACGTGTAGGTAAGAAGTATGGAAAATATTGCCCCTAAAAATTCCGCCACAGGCCAAAAATGTATTTGAAGACATTTATTCACCAAAATCGCAAAAACTTGAATCTGACGGTAATATATTTCAACTAGATTAATATTATTTTCCCGTTGGCAAACTGAGAGTTTCGCTAAATCTTTTAAATTATCTCTGAGCTCCTTTAGAATTGTTGGCCAAATAGCTCCAATCGTCAAACCAGTTAAACAAGAGAGATAATACGTTGGGATCCTTATTGCAATAAGAATCAAGTCAAATATAACAATAGAATGTATACGAGGATTTTTGATCGCAATTACAATATCAACTAGAGGTATAACTACTACAAATATAATTGCAACTGTTAGTTGTGAACCTAATATCACACCAAATAGCAAGTTTTCACGGAAAATGTTAGAAGTTGTACGTACTTTTTGTGCATTTTGATTTAACAGGCCATTGGGAAATTTAATTAGAATATTTAGTAAACAGCAAAATTCGCCTGTGTGGACCTGGTATCCCAGAAAATATATTCCAATGACTATTGTCATTGCGAAAACAAAGCCGTCAAAGAGCACTAAGCTAAGATTTCTATTTAGGTTTAGAAATAAATCTAGGAAAAGTTGAGCTGTTATAACAAATAAGCCAAATAAGTAAAATGCTAGAAAACTTGTTCGTTTTACGGATGTATTTCTGGAAACATGAAATTCTTTGTGGGTTTTATTAAACGAGAATGGAAATAGAGTAAATGATGTGTAAATACTAAACCTACTAAGGGCAGAAAGAAGTGTTCGACTAGACGACATTTTTTTCAATAGAGCTCTTACTTTGATGTTATGATGACGAAGTCTCTAAAACGACTAAAATGCTTTCATTTAAATACTAGAAATTCCCAAATTAGATTTTGTTTTCGAAAGGTTGACACACTTCATAAGGGAATAATTAAATGTTGTTTTGTAACCATCTGTTTGCGTCATTCGCTTGAACAAACAAATATCCGGTTTTCTTGTTATTTAAACTTATTTATATTAACTTGACGATTGACACATTTGCTCTATCGGATTTGATCATTGTTTTCTTTGTGTCACTTTTAACAACCAAATGCAGGTATAACTTAGGCTATAGGCTATTAAGCTCCGTTCTATCTAATATAAAATATACAGCATGTTTGTGTGTAAACCAAAAGCCTATGACGACTGTGCTTGGGGGAAATTCATATAATAATAATCATAATTATTGATTTAAAACTTATTTTTTCCCTAAAAAGTATAATATACCTTTGTAACATACGCATCTATTTTGCACAATAATAATTTAGCGATGAAGTAAGCTTTATTTTAAAACAAGAAATGTCCAAAAAATGTATTTAAAATGTAACTTTATCTCTGCTTTTCAACACCAGAAAGAATGTTCTCTGTAACACAAATCGAATCAAAGCCGGTCCTCTTTCCCTATCAATTTTATGAAACATTCCAATCTTAAGCGCCACACTTGGACAACTTTTCAGAAACTTTCGAAACCATTTATTATTACACTGACCATTTCGTTTCATTACAAGTAAACAACTGTTAGATAAAGGTATAGATCGACTTCCCACATCAAAAATAAAGCAAACTATACCAAGCACTACGAATAAGGTTGCAACTAAACTGGCTTGTATGAAAATACCGCACTGACTGTGATACATCATAAAAATGTATGCCAAGCCAATACATATCAATGCATTGAAAAAATGGAGCACTGGCCAAAAGTATATTTGAAAGCACTGGTTTAGCAAAATCCCAAAAATGCATATTTGTCTATATGACAAAGCTAGCAAACTGTATTGCTCGGGTGTATTTAAAGATTCACGTCTATCCACAAATTTGATTATTTTTATCAATATCTTCAGATCATCTACTAGTTTCTTTATGGTTTCGAAGCAAATGGGTATCGTAATCATAACAGTAACGCAAGCCGTAAAATATATGGGCAGTTTGATCAGAGTAATCAAGGCAGCCAATATAAACCGCCTAAAGCTTCCAAAATTTGTGACGATATTTTGATTTGTTAAGCTTAGCGACACATCAGCTAACGGAATAAAGATTAGATACAAAATAATTGTTATTATTTGTGCTGACACAATAAACAATTGTTTTTCTTAAGGTTTGATGCAAAACGAGGATCTAAAAATCCATTTGAGTTACTATACATTATGTTAGGGACATAGCAAAATTCAGATGAATTAGTGTAATATCCTAGCGCATAACTAGCTTGCCCAACTGCGCAGAAAAAGATGAATCCTAGGCAAAGTGTAGCTATTAAATTTTCTTTGTTAACAAACATGATATTAATGAAGAGCTGAATTGTAGTATTGACCAAACTTATGCAGTTGATTAGAAATAAAAATGTACGCTTTCTGGATTCCATTTTAGACACAATAAAAGATTTTGATTGGTCATCGAATGTTATTGGGAACAGCGAAAATGTGGAATAATGACAAATCTTGCTTAAGATACAAATATTCCGAATGTTGTTTGCTGACGACATTTTGAGCTTGAATGTAAAACTGACGTTAAATATAAACGGTTAGAATGGTGACAATATTAACTTTTCCTGGTCTGGTAGATTTATGACTATGAATATATTATATGTAACCCGGATTTTGAATAAACAAGTTGGTTATGTTCAAATTCAGTAAAACCATGTATTTTTTAGTTTATATTCCGTAAGAGATTTTGCTAAGTTGAAAGTTATATTTGTGTGATATAACCAATTGTGTAAAATTACTTATTAAATGGTGTAATGGTTTCACAGGAAAAATACATAGAACCTTTTGCGCAATAGTCTAATCTATTTACAAAATATTGTTTAATGTGTTGATCAAAAAGTTCTGAATATTATTGTTTATGTGCGTTAACGTAGAGACAAAAAAATTAAATGTGTATTAAACTGGTTTTTGGGAAATTTCTAGAGACCAAATTTTGACTGTTGACTTAAAAAATATCCGAAACGAACAAGAAACTAAAAGCAAATCAGGCTAATTTAAACACTTTATTAAGTAACTTGCGTAGTTTCCTGAAAACCAAACTTAATTAAAATATGTTTACCTGTGACGCAAAGCCTTAAACAACAATTCTGAAGCCAATAGCTGAACGAAAATAGACGAATATCAAAGATCGAATAACAAGATATGACCATCTATCCGTCAACATTTTTAATTATTTTAAATATTTAAGTAATTATTCAAAGCGATCCAATTTTACTATATTTGTCATAAACAACTATTTGCTAAAGTTCATTACGCGTGTATATTTTGTCAATCGAAATAAGTTCAAAAATACGTCATATTTTATTTTACATTATAATTGTTTTATGTTCTAATTGAACAACAACGTTGATTAAATATATTGCTAATTGTACGAACACTCACTGGAGACCTTGAGATCTGAGCAACAATACGAATCCAAGTATTTAATAAAATTCAAAATAGGGTCTAGATTGCGAACTATAATAAAATATGGCATTTGTGTGTGCTTTCGGACTTTTACTCATATTGTAAGGATAATTATTTAAAATTTCGTCTATTAAAAGCACAACAAATGTAGGACAAAATACACATACTGAAATGAGAAACCAATTTAAGCTATCACGGCTTTAAATTTACAGACCACGAAACAACAAGTTTTATCAATATACAGATGCGGATTTTTAAATAACACACAATATGATGCTTAGAATTTTTTAAATATTTGGGACATGTTACATATTGTATTCAGACTATTTCTCAGATGTGCTAGATGACTGTCTCGAATCTGTCATCTCTTGAAATGCAAATGCGCAAAATCAAATTTCTATGAAAATCATACCCGCTATCTTTACGACTCTTTCCTCTTCTAAGACCAATTAGTAGTCACTATTAAAACACCCACTTAATCTAACTAATTATAATCCGAATTTATGAAATTTTATTTACTTTTAAGAAAGTTATGCCTAATTGAAAATTTTAAGGTAATTGCAAGGTTAACGTTGTACTTAAGCTACAGTGTTACATGTTCTCCGTCAGCCTCATAGTTGCATTTCAAATATTAGATTTGCCAAATCACGCTTCAAAATATTAGGTAAGATGTTTAGAGCAATGCGTTAAAACATTTGCTTGTTTAATTCCCAAACGCAAATGTAATGGTTGTTTGTAAATTTTATTCTTCAAATGATTGAAAACATGAATATAATATAAAGTTATGTTTTAGTCTATCATCTTTTATAAGTTTGATTTAAAACTCGCTTAAAATAGCTAATATTACAATCACTTTAAACTATATTTGTACGGTTTATGCATACAGTTATGTTAAACTAAATTACCCTTTCTGTCCTGATTTGTTCTACTTACTAAAACGCTGAATATAGCCTTAAAGTATAAATAAGAATTGCATAAGTTTAATAACAAAATTAATAAAAGTTCTGTACAATCAATTCAGAGTTGATTTTTAAATACAACTGCGTAATATTAAACATTATCAAGTAATACCATATTGATCGTATTATCAACTATATTATTGTATATACGTAGACCGAGCTGATTGATGCAAACTCCATAAGGTCCTAAATTTAATCCATTAGGCTTGCAAGCTCTCAAACGTTTCCTGTCTTCCTTTCTTAACGACTGGGATGTCCAATATAATTTAAATTTTTCAGTATTCCTTAACGGAATACTACCAAGAAATGTTAAAAGTAACACAATAAAAATAACCACAAGTAACGCTATTGGAAATGCAATATAATTACAAAATTCAATTGATCAAACATTCTAATAGTTACGTACGCATAACATGACGCCAGTAATATTCCTGCGGATATAAGTGTTAACAGATACAAGCTATAAACGTTATTCCCAATGTGAAAAATAATTTGAGTACATCGAAACTTTGTGTAACAACTTGAAAATCGTAACCTTGACATTTGATTATCGTATTTAGGAATGGTTTTTGTGAACATGGTTTCGGAGTAGCTAATAAGATTTTCAGTTATGACGATTGTAAAAAGTAAGACGGGTAAATCAGTGATAACTGCAAATGTACCTGTAATGGCAAACATCAATGATTCACATATTTGGACGGAATAACTGCCTCCAATAATAACTTGTAGATGTAAAAAAGGGATAAAGAATGGCGCCATCACAAACGCCGGCAACAATAAACAGATGCAAACTGAAACGTTGTAAATTACGATTTCCTTTGGTGGCAGTACTTTGTTTGACTTTGTGAGCGAAGTATATACCGAATGATTGTTAAGATGAACAGTTTGATTAATGAGGTAGATTAGTTCAGAGCTTTTGAAAATATTTATGTGACAGGCGGGCAGAATAGTAACAATTATACACAACACAATAAAATATACAATGGCTTGTTCCAAATGCGCTATTGTGTAAGAGTGCCAGTGAAAAAATAACCAGGTTAGGTGAAAAAGAGTAATTGGTAAAATAATAAATAAAGCAATACATATACTTAGACAACGAAATATTTGGTGAGGGGTTTTACTATACAGGGGGCTTGTAGTTAGTTGATTAGCTTCTGGGTTGGCGTAGTACGGCAGCGGTATCCAATTTTGAAGTTTTACAAGTACTTTGTAGGTTCCGGAAGTTAGCGACATTTTAAACTGAATTTTGTTTTAGGTTTGTAGCAATACTGGTAACAAATTGTGGTATGATTTGTTATCAGACTTGAATGAGTATTTTATTTTATATATTGGTCACGGCTGTAGACTGATTGCTTTTTAGAGTTACGTTAGAGGGAATAGCTTTGACAAAATATTGGTTTTGATGGAAGTTAATTTTTTGAAACAGAACTGATGCTTCACAATTGGCTTATGGCTAGTTGGGACTCTAAGAGCTGTTATAAATTTGACCAGATCGTGAACAAAGTACCTAAAAGTAACAAAGAGTTATGTTAGATATTTCAAAAGCCGAGAATAGTAGGAATATTCAAACATCACCCAATCGAAACCTTTATTTAACATCGAAGAGGTACTATCAAGTACTTACATAATATTATGCAAGCTTTTTACCTATTTTTGGAAATTTATCAAAGTAGGTCATACACGGGGTGGGATTTAGTTAAATTTATATCTTATTGTGCAATCATTCACCAACGTAGGGATAAAACGTATTAAATAATTTCAAATTACGTCAGTTAAGACTATAATAACACTGGATTCGAATAAATAATACTATTTTAAGCTTTTTAGTTCATAGTAACGTATTCTTGGAATATATTACAAATACAATAAATATTTAAATAGCATTTAATACCATTAGATCACAGCACATAACTAAATTGAAGTATTAGCTAACACTTTTTAAGTATTGTTGAAAATTTACTGATGATTTATTTTTTGATGTGTGAACTAATGTTTACAAATTGCAAAATATAAATTCAATTTTGAGGAGATGATACACAACGTTTACAAATGCCAGAATGGAAACGGTCAAGATATCAAATTATCATTTCACTAATTACTACCTTACACAAATATTTGATTAGGTTTCTGTCATTTTGTGAGTATCAATTTAGTAAGATGAAATTACAAAAATATACAGTTTTAAAACGTAAGAAGAAGTTTTCCGCTTTGAAAGAACCATTATGAACTGAATTTGCTATTGGTATCCACGAGTTGAATTTTCCAGTAAACTTTCTTGAGAGTAACTAAAAATGGGATGAAACTAGTATGTTTAATATGGGTTTTATTTTAAAGCAATAAATATGTGAAAATTGTATTTAAAATGGGATTTAGTCTCTGCTTTTCAGCACCAGAAAGAATGTTCTCTGTAAAACAAATCTAATCAAAGCTGGTCCTCTTTCCCTATCAATTTTATGGAACATTCTAATCTTAAGCGAGACACTTGGACAACTTTTAAGAAATTTGCGAAACCATTTATTTGTACACTTATCATTTCGTTTAATTTGACGTACACATTTACTAGATAAAAGTATAGATTGAATTCCCACATCCAAAACAAAGCAAACTACACCAAGCACTATGAACAAGCTTCCAATTAAACTTCCTTGTATAAAAATACCGAACTGATTGTGAAACATCATAAAAGTATATGCCAAGCCAATACATACCAATGCACTGAAAAACTGGATCACCGGCCAAAAATATATTTGAAAGCACTGATTTATCAAAATTCCATTAATATATATTCGTCGATATGACAAGGCTAGCAAACTGTGTGATTTGTCTGACATATTTAAAGTTTCACTACTGTCCACAAAATGAACGGTTTTTAACAATATTTTTAATTTATTGTCAAGCTCCTTAACGGTTTCAAAGCAAATCGGTATTGTTATCATAACAATTACACAGGCTGTGAAATATGTAGGAAGTTTGATGAGAGTAATCAACGCAACAAATACAAAGTGCCAAAAGCTTCCCAAAAATGTCTTAATGTTATGATGAGTCAAACATAGCAATATATCGGCCAATGGGTTAAAAATTAAGTATAGAATATTTGTTAAAATTTGTGCTGATAAGATCAACATTTTTAGGAAGTTGTTTTTCTTACAGTTTGATAAGAAACGAAGATTCAAAGATCCGTTTGAAGTCTTATACATTGTGTTAAGTAGACAGCAAAATTCAGAAGCACGAATCAAATACCCAACTGCATAACTTGCTTGACCAACTGTACAGAAAAAGGTAAATCCGTGGCAAAGAGTCGCTAGTCGCTACAAAATTTGTCTTGGATACAAACATGATATTACTTAGTAGCTGAAGCGTGGTATTGGCCAAACTTAGGAAATTGACTATAAAAAAGATTTTACGCTTTTGGGTGTGAACTTTGGATACAAAGAAAGATTTTGATTGGGCATCAAATGTTATTGGGAATAGCGAAAATGTGGAATAATGAGAAATTTTGCTTAATAAGGAAACATTCTGAATGTTTTTAATGAAGACATTTTTACAACTTCGCTTAAGATAGACAATGAAAGCTTATTGAGCTGGAAAATAAAACTGAGGTTAAATATAAATGGTTGAAAATGCGTGAATACTATTTTTAATTCGTTTAGTTTGGTATAGTTATGTAAATGAATATTTATGTTTGGATTTTGAAATAATAAGCTTGTTCATGTTCAAATTTGGTAAAACAATGCCTTGTAGTTTTTATTCCGTAAGTTGTTTTGCTTAGTTCCAAGTTTTATGTAGATGATTTAACTAATCGTGTAAAATTTGATGTTACTTTATTTACGTGATACTTATGTAGTTTGTATTTACTCTTATCGCACAGCTACATATAAAATATGTATTTTATAGTATATATTTATTAATTTATTACATAGGTTTAAATTGCAGAAGGAAATACATTACAGATATATTAAGAATTTATGAATGTTTGGCATAAAAATGGTTGGACAAAAATTTTTATTAGTCTAACATGGTAAACTCTTACAATTATTAAGTAAATGCCCGATTGTTGTTAAATACACTTGTTGCTTAGCAAACATTGTATAGAAATTTGATATAAAGCAATAATGTTAGTGAAAAAAGGGAAGACATTTATACTAAATATGGGATATACCTTTAGGATACATTTTCTGGACAAACTTACAATTTTGTTGGGAGGCTATTCTTTGAATTATCTTGAAACAATACTGACAGTTGTGCTTATTTGGCATTAATACATGAGAAACGGAAATTTAAACATAATAACATAAGAATAATGAACCATCAACCAATTTTAATAATAACTAAACTGTTATATTAATTTTTGTCAAGTCTTCAACAAATCTTTCTTTAAAAACTCTTGAAAAATGAAACGCTATTCGAATCATATTCCTGTGCCTGTTGACGAGTTGTGATAAATAAAAAAATACATGTTTGCATATATTTTTTATGTTAAATATTGCTTATTTCCACTATTTTTGCAAGCTAGCATCATTAAATCACATTGCCCTTTACACAAATACACTCATTCAATTTTTCTAGCTGTCCTTACTTTTTACCAAAAGAAAAACCGTTCGCTGTAAAACAAAACGCATTAAACCTGGACCCCTTTTCCTATCTATTTTATGAAATCTTCCAATTCTCAGTACAAGAGGTGGACAAGATTTTACAAATTTCCTAAGACATACGCTTTCATGATCCTTTTTTAAAATTCGTTTGGTCAATCTCAAAATTTTAGACGACATTACTAAAGATTGACTAGCAACATCAAACATGATCCACATAAAAATCAATATAGACATTGCCGCAGCTATTAAAATAACTTGAACATAAATATTTAGCATTTTTTGATACCTAATTAATGTGAACAACAGGCAAATAGCTATAGATGATCCAAAAAATTCCACTACTGGCCAAAAGTGGATTTGAAAACATTTGTTGAAAAACAATGTAAAAACTTGAAGCTGCCGATAGTAGGTTTCCACTAAATGACACATGCTACTTGGATTACGCGTATTAGAAACAAGTTTTACAAAACGCTTTAAATTATCTCTAAACTCTTTTATAACGACAATCAAAATTGTTGTAGTCATTAAAATTTCCAAACAAACCATATATAGGAAAGGCAGTTTAATCAGAAACATTAAAATGTAAAATATAGCGCTAAAGTTATTATTACTAATTGTTAATGTTAAGATTATGTCTACTAGTGGAATGAATACTAGAACTCCAATGGTTGATGTTATTTGAGCAAATAGTATTAACGCTAATAACACTATATCCTGAGAACGACCGTTACGTGATTGCGAATTTTCCATCACTTTACATATTATTCCATTAGGCCGTCTTGCAATTATATTAAGAATGCAACAAAATTCACTCGCTCGACTAGAAAATCCAAATAAATAAATGCCTGTTGACGTTGTAGAAACTAGCAGAAGTGCGTAGAATATAACTCGAATAATTTTCCCTTCTCCAATTTTGCCCAAGTTAAGTATCAGTTGAATTGCAAACATGATATAGCCAAAGAGTTGTATCACAAATAGTAATGTTCTGTTCACAGAATTGGTTTTCGAAACATAAAAAACTTGTTCATTAGATTTGCATAGAAACGGAAATAAGGAAAATGAAGTATAACTACCAAGTCTGCATAAAGCAGAAATAACTTGAATGCTTTTAAATGACGTCATGGTTAAACCAAGTCTATTTAGATGTTTGTACGAGTAAATACCACAAGAGACTGATATTAAGTTCAAAAGGTGAACATTTGATATGTTGTTTTGCTTTATAATTTATAGGTTTGAATATATAATACTGATTATTATCAAGCCAGAATAAGACGGCGTGTGTAGAAGAACATAAAATACATAATTGAATGGTGTTATCATTTCTCAGGGAAAATCGAATTTGTATACCAGTAGCTTTGTATATTGGATGAAAGCGATGTAATTAGGCTCATGTGTAAATCGATTGACCACTTTGTGTTATAAATTTCCTTATTTTGTAGGTCCTTTAGGTTTTGGTAGTTATACATAACGTCTATAACGCTTGTTGTGACCTGACGACTCATTCAAAATATAAAATTAGGTTACATGTGGTAATAACTAAAAACAAACTATTTACGTTAGCTCCCGCAACAACATGTTTTGCTACTAAAACGTGCTCCAATTTTTCTACATGTCCTCACTTTTTACCAAAAGGAAAAATGTTCGCTGTAAAATAAAACGAATTAGCCCAGGGCCCCTTTTCCGATCTATTTTATGAAAACCTCCTACCCTCAGCACAAGAGGTGGACAACTTTTTACAAATTTTCTGAAATAAATGCTTTCAAGATCCTTCCGTAAATTAAATTTGGACCTCTTTAATATTTTGGACGATAAGAGTAAAGTTTGGCTTGAAACATCAAACACCACCCATATAAAACTTAATGATGTAATTAGTACAGCTACTAAGCTTAGCTGAACATAAACATGTACAATCGTATAATACTTTATAAATATATATGCAAGACCGATTGCTAATGAAGATCCAAAAAATTCGACCACCGGCCAAAAATAAAATTGGAGGCATTCGTTGACCAACATTGTAAGCAATTGAAGTTCACGGTAGTACGTTTTCACTAAATGACGTGTATTTTCTTGAATTGGTGCAGTCGAAACTAATTTTCTAAAACGGTTTAACCTATCCCTAAGTCCTACAACCACAACAACAAAAATCGAAGTTGTAAGCATAGCCAGTAAACTCATCATATATAACAGCGGTATTTTAAGCAGAATAAGAAATAAATTTAAGATGGAACTATATCGGCAAGAGATACAAAATTGTATCAAATTTCTTTTCTTAGCCGTTAATGTAAGGGCTATTTCTATGGCAGGAATAAATCCAAGAAATCCGATGGCCATTGCTAAGTGAGCAAATAATAATAGGGCAAATATCCAGTTATCTTGATTTCTGTTATAATTACGTCGTAATTGCGAATCGACAAATGTTTGAGGTCCATTTGTCACTTTAAATATGGTATTTAACAAGCAGCAAAATTCGTTGGCACAGTTGTAGTATCCCAGCTCATAAATTAGTATTGCTGTTAGAGGAATAAGTACTATGCCATGAAAAATTACTCGAACAAATTTCCATTCCTCTTTATTGACAATGTTTAGTATAAATTGAATCGCTATTATAGCATAGGCTAGTAGTTGATCTGCAAGAAACAATGATCGTTTGAAGGACTTTCTTTTGGAAACTTTGAATGTATTTTGGTTAGCAAGGAACGTAAAAGGAAATATGGTGAATGAAGTGTAACTTGTAATTCTGCTTAATGCACAAATAAGTTGGACGGCTTTAAGCTGTGGCATGGTTGAGTAAACTTGTTGTGTTTTTTGAACGCTGAACGTTTAGGAGCTAGTGGATAAATTATAGCTGGTTACAAAACCAAGCGTAGGAAGTGACTGGTGGAAATATAGAGGAAAATTTATTTTTTAATTATGGTTTAAGTTCAGTGATACCAGTCAGACATGGCATATGGGGAAGAAAATTAAATTCGTGGTGACGCTACTGCACTGCTCAGAATTCAATTACTTTTTTTAACTCTCTTGAAAAATTAAAGAAAAATTGTTGATTATTTTCCCTTCCAATAACAAATGACTCACAAGAAGAAAAAAATGTTGATCGTTCTCCCTTCCAATATCAAATGACTCACATGAGAAAAACAGATGGTATTTATACTTTGTGAAGACAAAGAAAACTTTTATTCTAAAAATATGTAAAGGTTGTTAGCAACAACAATGAGGTCAAAATATTGAACTTGAGTTCAATAAATGACCTCATGCAACATATGCAAAGATTATTTTTCATGAAGAAAAAATATTGAAAGAAAAAATTTCATCAAGAAAAAAATACCTTTTTAGCATAACAATAAGCAATACTATGAGCATATAAGGGCATTGCCTTGTTAAAAAAAACTTACAAGCTCGTCCCCACTTTGTGCTCTTATGTATAGTGTAATCAGCGTTCCTGGCTGGTATTTACCAGGTGGGAAATTTAGTGGGAAATAATGGGAAATATTGTCCTGGTAAATGATGATTTTGGTGGGAAGTGGTAAATATGGGAAATATCAAACAGACCAGTGAATAATCAAGTCAACACATAAAATATGTAACTAAAAGGTTGAATTCATTTATAAAAAGCAACAAATTAGGATAAAAAATAAGTCTTAGTTCAATGATCCATTAAATGTGTGCAGTGCATGGATTTAGATATCAAGAAAATAATTACTCTGAGCGCAAAAAAAATCAGGAATGTGTTTCTGTTACTCGCTAAAATCTTTTCATAATATTTCTATAGTGCTTCACGCACTTTATGAGGCTTGATGGTACTGAAAATTAAATAAATTCCGAGTTTCCCACTTCATTTCCCATTTACCATAATTTCCCACTATATCCCAAATTTCCCATTATTTCCCACCTGGGAAGCATTTCGCTCATTTTAAGTGGGAAATAGGTAACGCTGAGTGTAATGTATACATCCTCACTAGACCATAAAGTAAAAGCGCGGACGACTTTGTAAAATTTTTCAGTTCGAAGTTCAGAAGCGGCTGCTAGTACTAAAAAACAGGTTATTGTTTTTGATGTTGTTTTGTTTCAGAATTTAGAGATTCTATTTGTGTCAAGTGATTGTAATCACACTAGAAATAGAGGGTTCGTGGAAAAGAACATAAAATAACTAATTAAATTTTCGATAAAATGACGAAATTAAACTCACAATGGTGTGGCTTATCTTAATTATTAAAACAAAAGGTGATAAGCCTCAATTAACAGGAATTATTCAACGTCATATGATGTTATCAATGGATCATTCCTTTGTTTTCCTCTTGGTTGATTCCAGCTTATATTTTGATATCTTTTAATTAAAATCAAAATTGCGCGAAAAAATGTAAAGGGGAAACTTAATTATATTCCAATATATTAAATTCACCTTTGTCTCCTTTTTCTGCTACAAATGTATATGAATTTCAGACAAAGCAACATGACCAGTATTGTCACGAATATTGCACCGATCCCCCTAAGAAATTGTAAATCCAATTGGTAATCATATAAGTGCTGTTAACGTTTTTTGAAATATAGTTTAAAAAAACTTACATGAAAAACTGAAAATGATCGTAAGCCCATTTTGCTACATTCTCAAATGTTTCCACAATTTGATCCCCTGTGTCAGTCAAATAATTTCCCACGGCTACCAGGCCATCAAATATTTTACTAGAGATTCCACCCACGCCTGCTGACTGTGGTGATTCGGTACGAGCGTACCCAAACTCCTCCATCATTTCTTGAAACGGCATATCTGATGAATACATAAAAAAATGTATAAATCATGAAACTTATAAATAATCTCCAAAATTTGGTACTCACGAAAACGTGCTAGTTGCTCCTTTGTTAGAACCGCTGGCTGGGTCATTCTCACGTCCAAATTGAATAGCTGCTGTTTGTTTTAGCAGGCTTAAAATAAAACTCAAATTGTTAAAGATATTACCTAAGTTTTGACATTTACAATTAAAATTTATATGTTTAAAGTGGTTATTATTTCAAGGTATAGTACAGAAAATTATGTTTTAATAGTCTGACTATTTACGTAATAAATAAGTTAGGCTTGCGTCATATCTTCTGACAGAAATATGTCTCAGTTTAATGTGAGTTTTAAGGTTTGTATGTCAAACAAATATATGATATTATATAATAAATTGATATGACATAACTAGAATAGATATCCATACATTGTAAACTAATAGCACACCACAAAATGTAAGTTACACGTGTCGTTTTACTACTAATTGTACCTTAGGATCCAACAACATTATAAAAGTCTATGAATGTTTGCAAGAAAAGTTCACAGTGGCTTATATTCGGCATATTGTACTGTATACTTTATAAAGCTACACATACAACATTTTTATTTGCATTTTTTATTGTTCCGCTAAATTATGGTAGTTTCTGTTAGATTCAATTGTTCCTTAAAACGACGAACAAGTTATGAATTTAATTGGGTTTTCAAAACTAGTAACATATCGTCTGTGCGCTATTTTCATTTAATACATGATATTTTTAGTATAAACTTAAAAATAAGAGATAAGATCATCGAACATTCTAAATATTTTTTTTATTACAAAAAGATTTTATTTTCATTATTCCGTATTTTTTACAACAAAAAGATAGCCACCTCTCCCGATCCATTTTATGAGGCGATCCAACTCGTAGCGCAATCGGGGAACAACTTTTTATGAACTTTCGAAAATATATACGATTATCTCTTCCTAACTCGATATTAACACGAGCAAGGATTTTCTTTGAAATAAGCAATGATTGACTTCCAAAGTCCAGAACACATTAGTCCAAACCAAGAATAACGACCAACGTGAACACAAAAACCGTTTTGATTGCAACGGTAATCAATTTTCGATACATTAACAGCATGTAGAACGGTCCAATTGCAAAAATTGCTCCAAAAAACTGAATAATAGGCCTAGAGTGAGTTTGAAAACATTCATTAATTAGTATCGCAAATACTAATTAATCGTTCTGTAAATATTCTGTAGTAATAATAATTCTGTAGATATCTTCTGTAAATCGTTCCCAATAACCAGTTTTTATAGATATGGCGAGAGTTTCCAAATGTTTTATTTTATGTTTGCAAGCCTTTAAGGTTATCACTATCACTAAGTTCCTTTACAATAATAAAGCATATTGATAGGACCATCATGCATAAGCAGCATACAGCCGAGAAACATGGCATTTAGAATTTTTTAAACAGAACTGCAAAAACGTTGTACTTTTTCGCATAGTGTAATCAAAACATGAACTATTGGAATAAAAACGAAAAATATTATAGCTACTACTAATTGGAACGTAATGATCATTTTGTTGAACCAATAGTCGCTTTGACGAAAATGAAATTCACTTCTGTACAAAATTCCTCCAGGATTACTAAACAACAAGTTCATCAAAAGACAAAACTCTGTTTCACGAAAATGAAATCCTAAACAGTAAACCCAAATTCCAATTATCATCAAAAACACGAATCCACGGAAAAAAAAGTTTTATTAAAATGGACACTTGGAAGTGTTGTATATCGGAGATGAACTTAACCGTAACGTAAATCAAGTTCATAATACTAATAGTGAGTAATACTTAAAGTTTTGGTAACTTAGGTTAATTATGAAATTTATTTGTAAAAGTTCTAAATTTCATAGATTACAATATTTCGATTTTTACAAATTGAGATATAAATACCCTCACAAGTTAAAAAGGCAAACGTAATTACAGTATTTTGTTACCAAATTTCTATATAGCTTTCGTCAATGTCCAGCGATAGTTATCACATCTAAATCACTAATTAAATAGTCTTTGGCTTGTTATCATTTTCTCAAGAAAATTGTATCATTATTAATTTAAAATGACGCAATCATATCCAAGCGTCGAGTGTTTACTCAAATTTTATTAATTTTTACGTCTTACAAAGTTTATATTTAAAGTCAAAGACAACGGTTCTGACCTGACGTTTCCTTCGAAATATAAAATTAGGTTACTTGTGGTAATAACTAAAAACAAACTATTTACGTTGCTCCGGCAACAACATGTTTTGCTACTAAAACGTGCTAATTTTTTTCCATATGTCCCCACTTTTAACCAAAAGGAAAAATGTTCGCTGTAAAATAAAACGAATTAGCCCGGGGCCCCTTTTCCGATCTATTTTATGAAAACCTCCTACCCTCAGCACAAGAGGTGGACAACTTTTTACAAATTTTCTGAAATAAATGCTTTCGAGATCCTTCCGTAAATTAAGTTTTGACCTCTTTAATATTTTTGACGATAAGAGTAGAATTTGGCTTGAAACATCAAACACCACCCAATTAAAACTTAATGCTGTAATAAGTACAGCTACTAAGCTTAGCTGGACATAAACATGTACAATTGTATAATACTTTATAAATATATATGCAAGACCGATAGCTAATGAAGATCCAAAAAATTCCACCACCGGCCTAAAATAAAATTGGAGGCATTCGTTGACCAACATTGTAAGCAATTGAAGTTCACGGTAGTACGTTTTCACTAAATGAC